>CAUYRT010024298.1:0-18432 GCA_963574885.1 Lepilemur ruficaudatus | reverse complement strand
AATATATATAGAAAAAATTAGCCGGGCATGGTGGCGCATGCCTGTAGTCCCAGCTACTTGGGAGGCTGAGGCAGAAGGATCCCTTCAGCCCAGGAGTTTGAGGTTGCTGTGAGCTAGGCTAATGCCACGGCACTCTAGCCTGGGCAACAAAGTGAGGCTCTGTCTCAAAAAAAAAAAAAAGAAAGCATGACCTGGACAAAGGAGGCATCTGCTACATGCCTCGTCTCACATACTATGGATTTTTAAAAATTATTTTTGCTGAGGTATGATTTGTATGCATTAAAACATACAGATCATATAAAAGGACACAGTGATGAATTTTGACAAATGTATATACACGTGAAAACAGAACATCTCGTTTTAGGGAATGTGTTTAATACTTGTGTTAAATACTGTTTCATAATCAGTAGTCAGAATACTTTTTTAAAAAATCTTCACTTTCTTATCAAAAACTATGAGCAACAGACATCCCTAAGCCCTATGTCTTTAACATATACTCCAGGTACACAGGGTTAGACAGTTTCTACTGTCTTCATTTCTGTAAAATTTTAATTTCTTATGCATTATCATATAATCAGAAAAACAATAAAGTTTTCTGAAGTCTGTTTAATGTCAGTGAGTCACTAAGAACTTGTCTCCTCTCCCTTAAAATCACCATCGTGGTAGAATATGATGATATCAAACACTATATATACCCATACATATATGTATATAAGATGTATATATGTATAATATATATGAGTACATATAAAATATTATAAATTTTATAAATTTATAAATATTATAAATTTAACAGAAAAAGTCTTGAACAGCCTGGAGTTGAGAATAAAGCATCAAATTATGGCCCCATTACTGTCCCCAACAAGAAATGGCTAAAATATACCCAAATGAGATTAGCATAATAAGGAAAGTACAAACAGCATAGATTTCTAAATGTAAGGATCAGAAATTTTTTATTCATCAGATGAAATCAGAGTATCTGAGGTGCAGGTCATTAAAGATTCAAGTGCCTTCTCAGCAGACATTTTGCTCCTGGGTATTCTCTTAACTCCAGACTTGCCTTCTAGGTGGTCAGGGGGCCTCACCATGAGTCCACTCCAGGCTTCACATCTTCTTATCACTGCCCTAAGATTCTTTTCTCACCCCTCAGACCTCTACTGCTGCTGTCTCCTAGCTTTGCTGCCTCCATTGAACCTTCTAGTTCCTGTGCCCTGAGCACTGACTTCTCTTTGACTTTCAAGTTTATGACTTATTAACCCCCTGGGAGACAGTTAAAGGCCCTCCCTCTCCCTGCAAGAAACCAGTACATTTTAGCAGTGGCCTTCCAGAGGCATCTCTCCTGCTTCAGTGGTCTACCTTAAAATGCTAGCTTAAGTGGTGGGGGTTCTAGGCCCTCTAGGAAGAGGGTGTTTATGGCAGAGCTATTTAAAGGCCAGCCAGAGCTTCCAATGACAGCATGCAGTCACCTCCTCTGCTTATGGCTTTTCCTGTCTCCACTATTTACCCTCAAGTATGGAGATTCCAAAGCAGAAAATCATGAGCAGCAATTTTTTAGCTGCCGCTGGCACATAGCTGAGAATTGACTTGGTTCTCACTATGGAGCCAGGATGTGTCATGCTTGGAAAAGCTATTGCAGCAGCGGGGTAATCTCATTAAAATCATAAAATAAACTAAAGCAATCAACACTGCATCCTTGGAAAGCTAGGGTAAGGCAGGAGCTCAGAAATTGCTGGGAGGCAAAGAATTCCTTTTTCACGGAGAGGAAAAAAGATTTTGGCTTTTATTCTCACACTTGGGTGTCTGAATGCATGTGTACTTGCCTAATCACATACCTTGCTTCCTTGGAACGGATCTGCACAAACTAATCAGCCTTGATACATTAAAAACTCAGTATCACCCAGCCTTTTTTGTCTTTGGTATGTACCCAACAAAAATACTTATGTATTTTCACAGAGAGACATGGACAAGAATTTTCATAATAGCCCAAACTGGAAACCACACAGTCATCAACAACAGAATTGATAAATAATATGGCAATGAGAATTAATAATCTCCAACTCTACACACAATATGGTTGGATCTCACAAGCATAATATTGAGTGAAAGATGCCAGATGCAAGAGAATATATATTGTTTGGTGCCATTTACATAAAGCATAATAAAAACATAAGTATAATATGCTTTTAGGAGTCAAGATAGTGGCTACCGATGGAGGCATGTGGTGACCATACAGGAAGCCTGAGGGGGTTTCTGAGGTGCTAAACATATTCTGTTCTTTGATCTGCACGCTGGTTTCATAGAGGTAGTCAGTTTTTGAAACCTCGCTCGGCTGTACACTTATGATATATGTACTTTTTCGTATGTATATTACAATTCAATAAAAATAATTTAAAAAAAACCCTCAGCATCCGATTAAAACAGATGAGTAATGACTGTAAATTCCAATGAAGGAAATCTGGGGTAGAGTATTGTCAATCTAGGTGAATGATCGAGTGGTGTAAAAATGTGTTCTGTGGCTAATATCTGTTGAGGAAAGAACTTGGGAAAGTAGAGGAAACGAAGTGAGACACTGTATTAAATTTCGATATGTTTCTTCTTAGAGCAACCAGGATTCACTGATGCAAAAAAATGTCTCAATCAAATAGACTTAGCTAGCAAAAAGAAGGTCATATGTCAGCAAGAAATAACCAACCCATGGCATAAACAACATTATTACGTTTTATTCTAAGAAGCACTGAGAATTTTAAAGCAACTTCTCTCTTTTATTTCTAAGGGTGATAACTGGCTACAAATCCTCAAACTGAAACAGGACAATGTGTCTGAGCACTGTGGAAAAGATCCCTGAATCCAAGCAGAGCCACCCAGTGCAAAAACAAAAACCAAAGGTTGATGAGGATGGTGGCTGGGACGAAATCTGCTGTTGCCTCCAACTTAATGCCCTCCTCATGCTGTTGAGGGCATTAAGTCAAGTCATAAAGGAAAGCAAGTAGAGGTCAGCAAAGGAGAAAGGGCAGAACAACAAGACAGGAGATGTTTGGGGGAAAATGATGCAAATGCCAGGAACTTATCAGATTCTCTTGTTAGGTTGGAAATGGGGCCAGATTTCTTGTTGGGACTATGCCTACTGCTTTACACTGAGACACCCAACATTCTGGTCCACACACAAAATGGAAAAAGTCTTCAAATACTAGTGATAAAGGAAACAGAGGTAAGCATTTTGACAGCCATAAATGTCTGGCTAGGACACTTGCACATTATTGTATACATGTGCAAGGGAAAAATCCCTGGGAACATTGTGACAAGAATAATGCAAATATACTGAGTTGACTTTTCCTCCAAAGAATAAAGAACTCTTTGGGGATATTTTGGGTACTTTTGTAACTTACAGATCTTGACATTGCTTTAGCATTGTTTCTCATACTTTAAGGCATTACTAATCCCCTGGAGATCTAGTTAAAATGCAGATTGCTATGATTTGAATGTTTGCCCCCTCCAAACTCATATTGAAATTTAATTGCCATTATAACACTAGTAAGAGGTAGGGCCATTAAAAAGTGATTAGGCCAGGAGGGCTATGCCCTCATAGGTGGAATTAATACTATTATAAAAGGGCAAGTTCAGTCCATTTCTCTCTCTCTCTTACCCTTCCACCTTCTGCCATGTGATAATGCAGCAACAGAGCCTTCACCAGATGCTAGCACCTTAATATGGACTTCCCAGCCTTCAGAACTGTGAGCCACTAAAACAAATATCTGAAAATGTGAAAGTGGCTTTAGAACTCGATAATGGGTGGATGCTGGAATAGTTTTAAAGTGAATGCTGGAAAAATCCTAAATTGCTATGAATGGAAGACTAAGGGTAATTCTGATGAGGGTTCAGAAGATGAGAACAACTCTAGGAAAAGTCTGAATCTTCTTAAGAGATGACTTAAGTGGTCATGACCAGAATGTTGATAGCAATATGGATGGTTAAAGACCATTATGATGATGTCTCAGATGAAAATGAGGAACAAGGTATTGGAAACTGGAGGAAAGACTGTCCTTTTTATAAAGTCACAAAGAGCTTGGTGGAAGTGTAACCATGCCCCAGGACTTTATGGAAGGCAGAACTTACAAGAGAGAAACTAGGATATCTGGCAGAAGAAATCTCTAAGTAGAAAAGCATTCAGAATACTGTGTGGCTTCTTTTAACTGCATATAGTAAAATGTGAGAACAGAGAATGATTTAAAGATAAAATTTATAACTAAAAGGGAGGTAGAACATAAAGATTTTGAAAATCACCAGCCTGACTACATGAAAATGAAAAAGAGCGTTTGGAAGAGAAAAACGAAGGTGTGACCATGTGACAGTTCAATAAGGAGATTAGTATGGATAGAAAGAAGCCAGGTGCTATTCATCAAGATAATGGGAAAATGACCCCAAAGGTATTTTGGAGAACTTTGAGGCTGCCACAACCAATCACAATCCCAAAGTGCCAGGACATTGAGGGCAGAATAGTTTCAGGGAACGGCTCAAGGAGCTTGTGGGACCTCAGGACCCACTGACCAGGGACACCTTAGGTCTCTGCTTCCTGAATTCTGGTGCAGCACTCCTCAGCCACCCCAGCCATGGCTCAAGCAGGCTCAGGCGTGGCTCAACCTGCTGCTCTGAAGGGCAAAAGCAATAAACCTTGGCAGCATCTGAGTAATGCTAGTTTTGCAGAATGCAAGAACTGTGGAGGCATGATTTCCTCTACCTATATTTCAAAGGATGTCACAGTCAGTCACCACAGGAAGTCTCCACTAGGGCAATGACTACTGGAGTGGTCGGAGCAGGGCCACCCCTGAGTTCTCAAAACCGTAGAGCTACCAGTGTGCAACGCCAGCCTGGGAAAGCCATAGGTACCCAACTCCAGCCCGTGAGAGCAGCCTCATGGCTGAAACCAGTAAAGCCATGGAGTGGGCCCCCTCCCAGGGCTTTGGAGGCCAACCCCCACCACAGTGAGTGCAGATGGTGGGACATGGAGTCAAAGAAGATTATTCTCCACCTTTAAGATTTAATGTTGTTTTCCCTATTGAGTTTGTTATCAAACCAAACTGGGGTCTGCTTACCTAGTGCAGCAAAGCCAAACACTGAAGCCAAGAGTGGCAGCAGGAGCAATAGATTTTATTGCATGGTGCCAAGCAAGGAGTACAGACAGCTAACACTTAAGACCTAGACTCCCTGATAGCTTACAAGTCAAGGTTTTTAAAGGCCTGGGCACATTTCATGCAGGAAAAATTGCAAATCAATACATGGAGGTTATAGATTGGCCTCAGGCAAAAAGGCAGGCTATCTTGAAGTTGAGGGTGCACAGGTAGATTCAGAGATTCTTGGATTATTGGGAAAAGAATGTTAAGATGGGTATGAATCTGTTCAGGCCCCTCAGGGGAAAATTTAGAACAAATAACTGTGATCAGAGTTCAATTCCTCAATTCCCCCTTATCTGCATTTTCCATCCAGTAGGTGTTTCTGAAAAACAACTCAAGAACATTTGTTAAGTTTCCATAGGGAACCAAAACACCTCCTGATTCTGGTTTGCCTGGAGGACAATTGTTATTTCCATTCACATTTTAAGGCTAGCTAAGTGCCCAGAACTTTCCCTAAAGGGACTCAGGATTTCCCTTTGTTTCCATACTTAGGGCCTTGCAGGCTCCTAAGAGGAATCCCTGCTCTGTCTCAGGTTTTGGACTTACTTGAGACCTGTTTCTCCTTTCTCCTTTCCTGTTGCTCCCTTTTGGAATGCAAATGGCTATCCTATGTCTGTCCCATTATTGTATTTTGGAAATGCTTACCAGTGTTTTGATTTCACAGGCTCATAGCTGGAGGGAAATTTGCCTCAGGATGAATCATGCCTTGAGTTCTTACCCATATTGGATTTAGATGAGACTCTGGACTTTGGGATTTGGGGTTGGAGCTGGAATGACTTAAGACTTTGGGGGCTATTGGGATGGAATGAAGGTATTTTACATGTGAGAAGGACATGCAAATGTATTTTGCATGTGAGTTTTGGGGGAATCAGGGGCAGAATGCTATGGTTTGAATGTTTGTCTCCTCCAAAATTCTTGTTGAAATTGTATTGCCATTGTAACAATATTAAGAAACGGGATATTTAAGAGGTGATTAGGCCATAAGGGCTGTGCCATCATGGGTGGAATTAATGTCATTATCAAAGGACAAGTTTGGCCCCCTATTCTCTCTCTTGCTCTCTCTTCTGCCGTGTGATAATGCAGCAAGAAGGTCCTTGTCAGATGCCAGCACCTTGATATTGGAATTTCCAGTCCCCAAAACTGTGAGCCAATAAATTTTTCTTCATTATAAATTACCCAGTTTGTGATATTCTGTTATATTAACAGCAGGACAAAATAAACTAAGACACAGATTCTGACTCATGGGTCTGGGCCTGGGCCTGAGATTCCGCATTTTTAACAAACTTCCAAGTGATGCTGCTGCTGCTAGTCTTCCGACAACATTTTGAGAGTTAAAAATCCTTAAACAGGGATTTGTTAGTGATCATTGGAGCCTGATAAAACTTTGTTATTGTTATTTTCAAATTTTATTTGAATATACACCAATAGTCTCTGGAAAGATACAAAGACACTACCACCAGTAATGGTGGGTAGCTGATGGAGGACACAGGTGGGAGAAAGACCATTCCCTGTTTACTATTCATACTTTTTGATTCATGAGCCATGTGACTGTACACCCATTCCAGAAATTTAAAAAATAAATTTAAAACAGGGATTTTTAAAAACCCCAAGAATTCATTTATTGTATCTGGTTTGTTCCTGGAAAGTAAAGCAAGCGCTGGTATAATCTGCATCAACATTTTAATTCATTCCTTAACTTGGTAAGCGAAGCCAGCCCCATTGTGTGGAGACCTAATTAGTATCCAGGAAACACTGGGCTTGATCACAAGGGACCCTCATCTTGTCCTGCAGGTGTTGATAGTGAGCACTGCCACTGAGATCTGTGGCAGTTTCAGTGACTAATAACTGATGGAAGGCTGCATATTTCAATGCAAGCATGTATCCAAGATATAATTTGTCAACAAGATAAAGAAGCCCATTAAGGTTACAGCTTCTTCCAAGTAATGGCTTTTCCAACATTAAGCATAATCAAGGCAAAGCTGTTAGGATCAGGAAAAGAACTAACATACCTGGCACTAAAGTCTGATTGGAAAATGTGAATTTCAGAGAAGGGGGGAGGAGGAATCGGTCCTTTAATTGAATAGCCAATTTTCAAATAGATTTTCAGACACTGATTTCTTGATTTTGTGATGTATTCGTAAATAGAAAACTTGGTTAAAAAGAGTGTTCATGTTTGTTGGATATTTATTGGCAAACTTTTTGATGAAGTATAGAATACAAAGAAAAGTGCATAAATCCTAAGTGTATAATAGATCAATGACATTTTATAAAGTGAAGACACCCAAGTAAAAGAATCAAGAAGTAGAACATTCCCAGCACCCTAGAAACATCCCTTATGCTCCCTTCAAGCCTCTAACCCCCACCCCAAAGTAACCTCTACTTTGACTTCTAACATCATAGATTAGTTTTGTCTGACTTTGAGCATTACAGAATGGAATCCTGCACTGTTGTACTTGCGTGCTTTTAATTAGCACCCTCGTGCTTCCTGTTCAAATCAGTAAATTGTACATATTTGTCTGTGCTCAGAAAGGAGTGGCCATGAGAGCCTGGCTGATTAAGTCATTGATCAAAGTATATCCCTAAACTACAACGGCTTTTTCAAAAGAGTCGCATGAAAACATTGCCCCCCCCCCCATTACAATACCTCTCTATAAAAGGACACATCTCAGGGCAGCATCTTGATCTGCGTTCTCTTTCCAAGTCATCAATTTTAAATTACCAAGCGACCCAGAGGCACTGCAGATTCCAGGTCTGCAATTCTCTTCCGAGTCAGGAAAAAGAGTGGGGAGGATAAATCTTCAGCCTGTCAGCAAACCCTGAAACAACAATATCCCTGTTAATGTTGTTAGAAGGAAATCCCGTTCTCTTTCTTGTACTCTGGGGAAGAGAGAAGATGCAGCCCCTGAAAATGAGATTATCTTCTCTGCTGGTGTAAGGTGGGGCAAGACCAGGGGTGACTTCATTTTGGATTTAGCCGGTGACTAAATGGGGTGCCTGAGGGATGTCTTTTGGGTAAGGACACTCTGGGCAGGGAAGATATATAAAGTGGCACAAAGAAGACTTCAGAAGAAAATGCTATAAAGGCAATTGATGACGCTGTTGACAGAACTGAGACTTGGAAATCTAGTTATGTGGTATGGATGTCAGAAATCAGGGCTATTTATGACCATACAGAGAATATTGGATACCAAAAGGAGAGCAGCATCTTTACTTTCCCATTTTTTTCCCTCAGAAAATTTCTCTAGCTGTAGTCAACCTCACTCCATGTCAAACCCAGAAAGACCGAGGTGATAATAATAGCCATGGGGAAAGATTTAAAGAACAAGAGCCCATTTTATCATAGCAGGAGAGATGAAAACTTCATTCTTGGTCCAGAATAAAATTGTTATGGCTCTAAAACGTAAGGATTTAATACTGAATGTTTACCCAATGTAAAGTCCTTTTATAAAATCCATATGTATGTTATGAAACCTGACGTATCGATAAGTAACATATACCATATTATTTTAGGTCATGAGACTAGTGGTGACATGAAGCCATAAAAAGAAGCTATGGCAACTGCAAAGCTTTCTGTCAGCAAACAATCACAGGCCACCTTTTTTACAGTTGGCACCAATTGAGATATATTCCCTGGCCTTAGGAAACTTACCATGGGGATGAAAGATGAGTATCACCAGAGAGTTTGTTAGAAAGACTCTCAGGCCTGCCGACTTCACTCGTGAATCAAAATCGGTGCTGCAATAGGATTCCCAGGTGGTTTATCTGAACGTTTAAGTTTGAGGAAGTTTGAGCTTAAATGACACCTCTAGCTCAGTTATCCTCAACCCTGAACACATGTTCAGACATCCCGGAGAATCTGAAAAATCCCGATTTCCAGTACAGGAGTAAATCACAAGAAGACCTGGTACCAAGTTTCAGTTGGACTACAGGAATAAGTCTTAGTGATCAATTACACTGCATGGTGATCACAGATAATAATAATGTATTGTATATTTCAAATTTGCTAAAAGAATAGATTTTTAACGTCCTCACCATTAAGAAATGTTAAGTTGGTGAGGTGATAACTATGTTAATTAGCTTGATTGACTCTTTCTATAATGTATACATAAATCAAAACATCACAGTGTACCCCATAAATATACACCATTATTATTTGTTAATCAGAAAGAAAGAAAGAAAAGGAAGGAAGAAAGGAAGGGAAGACAGGCCTGGGGTGGGAACAATCTTGGTGTATTCCAAGAGCAGCAAGAAAGGTTGGTGTGTCTGCAACAGAGTGAATGATTCAGACAGTGGTAGGAGTCGAGGTCAACAAGAAAGGCAGATCCAACACAAGGTTTAGGCCATTGGAACTAGTGAGGATTGTATTTGATGAGAAGTTATTGGTGAGTTTTGAGCAGGAATTAGTTTGTAAGCATTCAGTTTAAAACAATCCTTAAGCCCTAAGCTAAATTATGATATTTTTAGTAGTTGTTTTCTTTACTACCTTATTCCTCTATCCCATGAAAAAAAAAAAAAAGCGCCTTACATATTAACTGAAAGTAGTTGATCTATTAATATAATATAGAAACCAAAATTTTGTTAGGGTAACCGAATTCACAGAGGAAAGTAAGTTAAGTAAACCCATGGGTTGAAGTCTTTGTTGGCTGTTGCAAGGAGGTCATTTGGACAGAGAGAAAGACAACGCCCCTCCATGGATGGAAGAGTATTTACAAAGGAAGACATTAAATCAGACCACCTTCCCAGGCTTCTTAGGCTGCTCCTCCCCGATCCCCAACAAATCCTCTACTAAGTCTTTTTTTTTGTCAGACCCTCACTAATTTTCCTCCAAGACAAGTCACTTAACATCAGTTAGACGAGATCTGAGTAGAGTCTGTGTTCATGGTTCTTGTCCTCATCCTGAAATTGGCCTGCTTCACTTCTTCCTCAAAGTCACAACTCTGCAGAAGAGATAGACAACAGTGCAAAGTCAAAAGAAGTGAGGGATAGAGAGGGACATGGTACAAAGTCCAAGAGATAACTCTCAAAGACTGTTGAATCCAGAAGAAACAATAAACACCATTCAAGCCAGGTCTCCCTACTTCACAGATTCGGAAATGGAGACCCAGAAAAGTGAACGTTTTTTTTGTTGTTGTTAGGGAGGCAAAGGTAATGTGTGGCCAAATCGAGTCTACAACTCAGGCCTTCATTGACGTTCCCTGTCCTCTGAGGAGTATCTCCCTCACCCCCACCACATGAGTGCAGTTGGCCTCCAGAGAGCCTAGCACCACCCCAAATCCTAAGCCTATAGTGTGGATGTCTGACCTTGTTTCTGTCCTTGGAGCTTCTATGGCCCAAAGCTTCTCACTAGAGCCAGGACAAGTCCAGGAAACATATGTGATGTAAATGTCAAATGTACAAACGTCAAACGTACCAAGAAATCTCAACTGATAGGGAAGTTTCAGAAGCTTCCACAACTTGATGAATCTGAGGCATTTCAGCAGACCAGCAGGATAACCAAGAAACTTAGAATTTATAAGACCCTTCATAGAGGTGGCTGCTGGCCCAAGAAGGTCCCCTAGGGCTTTGCATGATCCCAAGTTGCCTAGAGTAACCTGAATCCCCTAAACAAGCCCCAGCAATGAGCATGTAGCAAGCACAGCAGCCTTCACTGGAATTGTATGTTATGGCTCCCACAGTCAGGCAAGTTCTAGGCAAAAGAAATGTGACTGGACTCTCAATGCAGCAGCAACTCAGGGCTCACTACCCACTCTAGCATTCACTGCATAAAAGCCACTCCAAAATTTAGTGGCTTAAAATAATGAGCATTTATTAATTTTCCTGATTCTGTGGGTTAGCTGAGAGATTCTTCTGTATGGCTTGCCTAGTCTGATCTCACTCACATGTCTGATGTTTGGCAGGGTGATTGTTCTGAGGGGCCACAGCTGGGATGGCTTGTCTCTGCTCCGTGGGGTCCAATAGACTAGTCTGGGCTTCTTCACATTGTGGACTCAGGGTTGCAAAGAGCACCAAGAGAGGGCAAACTTAAAAGGGAAGGGGCTATTCAAGATTCTGCTTTTATCGTGTTTGCTGAAGTCCCATGCCAAGGCCAGGTTCAAGGGTTAGGGAAATAGACTCCACCTCTTGATGGGAGGAGCAACAAATTCCCCTTGCAAGGGGCATACATACAGAAATGAGAGGAATTTGTGGCCTTTTTTGCAATTAACCATACTGTCTGCAGCAAAAGAAATGCTCTCTAGGAGCACTTTGTCCAGAGCCGTGCAGACATAAACCTCCTTCCTCACCCTGTGAACAGGATACAGGACTTCCCTTCCTTGTTTCCCAGGGTCACTTGCTTTGCCTCCTAAGCTATTGGCTCCCACAGAGATGTTGCAATATTCCAACATAATAAAATCCCAATCAAAATGCTGGTCTTCCATATTATCCATTGATTTATATTTTTTGTCTATGCACTAGTTGTTTTTATTCTCAGAATCATTCATGCATACAAATAAAATTTTTAAAAATGTATTTGTTTCTCTATTCAAGATATCTTACAGGATAGTTTTACTCAGAGATCCTGCTTGTGGGCAGTGGCTTTCTGCCCAGTAGCAACACTACAAATTACCTTTAGCAAATCAACATGCTATAAGACAGTAGCAGACTAAATTAGAAATATAATGCTTGGCTGGGTATGTGTAATGTAAATGTCAGAGGACCCTAGAGGTTGTGGAGTACAAAGAACTCTCAACTGTTAGGAAAGTTCCAGAAGATGTCCTTGTCCCTGCTTAGTTCTGAGCCCTTGTATTGCATATTTTTCACACTTCGTTGTGTGGATGTTTAAAGGTCAGGATTGCATTTACACTTGAGTTGTCTAAAATAAGAAAGCCGTAACTAAGATTTAACAATATATTTTCAACTGTGTGTGCTCTATTTTCTCTCTGGTCAAGTTCTCAAGTATTCAGAAAACAGACAACCTCACATGCATTCTGGGGTAAAGGAGTGAGGTGGTGCCAAGGAGGCTGAAATTGTTTTTTAATGTTGCCAGTTTCTAGGAATAATTCAATTCTCATTGGTATTGGTGACATTCAATATATTTAAATTCGGAAAGAAGTATAACCCTGGTCTTCCCTCCTACTGCATGGTTCTAGAATTTTATGAGATAGGCTCAGTCATATGCAGCCCATCTATTCCAGAGTCATAAAGAGGACAGAGAAAAACCAGCAGGGATTCCTTTGAAATGTTAATCTTTTCTCACAAGTAGCTCTCCAGGTGATATGTGAATTCACCCTTCTATCAAAAGCATCCATGAGATGTACTAACTGCCCTTACAGGTCATCTGTAGGTACCTCATATATGTGATCATGGATGTAAATATGTCTGTGTATCTGCATAGGAGAATTTTTTTCTTGAAATGCAAAGTTACATCAAGTCCCAGCCTCCTTCTAAACATATCTGGGGCTGGGTGCTGTGGCCCATGCCTGTAATCATAGCACTTTGGGAAGCCGAGGCAGGAGGATCACTTGAGGCCAGGAGTTCAACACCAGCCTGGGCAACAAAGCTAGACCTTCTCTCTACAAAAAATTTTTAAAATTAGCTGGATGTGGTGGCATGCACCTGTAGTCCCAGCTACCCAGGAGGCTAAGGTGGGAGGATCACTTGAGCCTTGGAGTTTGAGATTGCTGTGAGCTATGAAGATGCCACTGCACTAAAGCCTGGGCAACAGAGCCAGATGCTATCTCTAAAAAAGAAAAGTAATAGTAAAATAAACATATTTTGTCATGTCCTCTTTCTGGGTGTAAATATGTCATTAATGACATAATACAGGGGTTGCCAAACTTTTCCCATAAAGGGCCAGGAAATAAACATCTTAGGCTCTGTAGGCCACATGGTCTCTCATAAGTACTCAACTCTGCCATTGTAGCATGGAAGCAGCCATAGATGATCTGTAATTCGTGGGTTGCCTGCATTCCTTATTTATGGACACTGAATTTGAAATTACACATAATTTTCACATATCACTACATATCATTTTTTAAAAATATTTTGCAACCATCTACAAATGTCAAAACCATTCTTAGCCTTTGAGCAGTGCAAACACAGGCGGTGGGTCAGATTTTGCCCGGGAGCCAGTTTGCCGTCTCCTGACATAGTGTGTTAATTAATGGAGCAGTCTCTGACAAAAGCAGCGGAGATCCCAGGCTCGAGCTCTCCGGCTCCATTTTGGCATCTCTATTTTCTCTGTAAATATATTTCTCTATGAAAGTTAATCTCTTAAAATTTTTAAGCAGCTCTGCTTTTATATATAACCACGGGGAAGAGCTGCTGCTTTGTGCCTCTGTGTTTTTTCAAGTGAAGATAAAGGCCATTTGATAGCAAATTAGTTTTCTTTTCCTTTATTTGCACATAATTATGTGGGTTTAGGGCTTCCCTTTTCCTTATTTATTCTTTACAAAGCTTCAGATTTCTTTGTGTGAGTGACATAACGATGATTTGTGAATTGGCAACGTAAGTAATAAATCACTAAGTTGTGGAACAAAGCTCGTTCTCTCCGTTTCAGAATCAGCAAATTCCATCCTTCAAGACCTTCCATTACGCATTGTAGTCCTAGTCCTATATTGTCTTTGATTATAGTATATCATAAAGACCTGTGTTCAATCTGATCTTTTTTGATTTTCCAATTTAGATCACAAGAAGCGAGCAAAATCAATGTCAGCATTTTGACAGCGGTAGTACTTCAGACTTTGTTCAGCATTTTTTTTATAACTTGTGTTGTTACTCTATATTCTGATGATACATAGAGAATGTTTTGCAGTGTTTGCATTTATCTCATTGGCTTGAATGTTTCTATCTGTTACAGAAGAGCCTGGATGCCTCCGTGTCCAGATAAAATTGCTCCCCAGATCGTCTCACTCTGGATGGATTAAGCAGGTCCAAGGAATCTTTTAATGTTATTTTGCCGTCCATTGCTTTATGACATTTTGGTTAAAAAAAAATATTACGCTGTATTTATTTAGTAGTGGCTTTTACTTTTTAAGTGGTTCTTTGAATGCTAAACCTATTTTGATTTTCTTCCCCCATGGTCAAGGTGATGTGACATCAATCTTTTCTGAGTGGTTAAAAGCTCCCCTGAGGTTCTTTTGAGGCACTTCCAACTAAGGTATTATTTACATTCGCCTTTGTCCCTGTGTTATATAAGCATTTACCACTTTAAAAAATGCATGAATCTATATTTTTCAGTGCAAGCCTTTTCCTTCTTCAGGATAACCATGAATTCAACTCAATTCAGTGATTGTTGAGGACTTACTGGATACTGAATTCGGTGCCAGGTATCATGAAAGGTAGAAAGGTACAAAGTTTACACTTGTCCTGAGGAAGAAGAGCCCAAACACTGAGGACTACTAAATGGAATAGACTATGTGGGCAGAGGGTTAGATGGAGGGTTTTATATAATGGAGACATTACCTACCGCAGGCCTCATGGCATCAACTTTAAGCCTCCTTTGCTATTCATATTAAAATACTGCATACTATGGTCCACTTTGGTCTGAGCAAATGAGGCAGCCCTTTTCAGCTATAAACTATAAAACTTTAAACCCTGAAATTAAAACAAAACATTTATTTTGTACACCTACCAAATTGACTCAGTATTCTTGCAGGGGGAAAAAAGGCTAAAAAAAGGATGCTGTTTGAGATATGACCGATTTCCTGTTTTGACTTTATTATTTAGGGCAGTCCAAAAGTTGCTCAGTAATTACCTTCAAAAAAGTCAATCCATTGAATTGAAGAACTAGTGTGACTGATTTTTGAAAAGTAAATTGAATTGATTGTTCAGCAGAACTAACTGCTCAGTTCAGTTAAACTGGTAGAGCTATAACCTAGCTAGGTTCAGCCTAGGTACAGGCAGCTGCAGGTTAAATTTATGTCTGGGAAAACAGAGGTGAAGTTATTTGCAGTTATTAAGGATCAGAGATGAGGGAAAGTAATGGAGTTAAGAAGTGAGTAAACAATCAAGATTTGGCAGATCTGAGATTGTGGTCAGAGCAAGCACTGGGTCCCAACTCAGGTGGACAGGCAGAGCCCAAAGGTGTAAACATCAACCACAACTTTAAACCAGAAATCGCAAGTGAAGACATCCTAAAGGCCTGAAGGGAAGAAGTGATTCAGCGGAGAATCAAATCAAAGGTGAGGAAAGACCTTGATTAAAAGAATCAAAGGCTTGTCTTCACCTAGGACTTTTTACTCTCCTCCTTTGAAACCCTAGACCAAACCTCTAGGCTCTTTGCAAGGGCTGATGATTACGAACATCTGACTCCAATAAAAAGAAAATTAAAAGGATTGTAGTTGCCTGAAGCAGAAGCCGAAGAAAATATTCTTTCATCTTGGTTCTTTAAGCCTATCACCAGAAAGATATTTTAAAAAGACATACTACACCCATCATTAAATTAGTACTTAATTTAGGAAACTATGAGGTTGAACTATTTGGATTAAACTTCAGCTAAAGATGGATCCCCATACCCCAGAGAATGGCCATGAGAATATAGTGTAAATCAAGAGCTTCAAGCTTTTAGTTCTAACTCTACAAGTACTTAAATGGGCCATACGGAACTTGAAGTAGGTATATATTTTCTCCTTCTTTTTTTCCAAGCCAGCACTGTTTCTCTTCCTTATAAAGGACTTTATGTGAGAGTCCTCTGATAAAAGGTATTGCTCTGATAAGTGAGGATGCTACTGGAACATAGCCCATCACCAGCAGCTCAGCCATCAAGAGCTGTATCTACAGATCACAGCGAAATTGAAAAGAACAGGAATTGGCCCTGTGGAGGGGTCTAATATACCGGCAGCTGTCAGTTCATTGTTTAAACACTTGCTGTTCCTCAGTACTGCTTTTTCCCCCAGAAACTGGCTCAAATCAACACATGACCCTTTTTGTACAATCTATATAGACTGTTGGTTTACTGCAGAGCACTTGAAATCGAAAATACAAAAGCTTTCTTTGCGTGTTAAAACAAAGCAGCTTCTGACTTGCTTTGAAAATGCACGTTGTGGAGATTCTTATCTGGATTGGCCTTTGATTTCCAGCCAAGTTTAGAGGCGTATGGTCTAATAATAAAACGGCAAAGCAGTTTGAGTAGTACATTCACGTAGAGTTTTTCAGAGAATATGGAGATAAAATCCAAAAGAGAAATTCTCAAAACAATTCCCAAACCAATAAATTTCACTCCTCCGCCTCTCCCATGGTAAAAATGAAAGCATAAAAGAACAAGAGCCTTTGTATTAGTAAGAGTAGGTCATTTTCTTTCTTTTTAAAAGAACATTTATTGGCTGCTTCTGATTATTTTTAAAAAGTACGTGCTGATTATGGAAAAACAGAAAATATCCATAATCTCTCCACTCTAAAACATTTTTTTCTATAGAGATCTATACTTCTTTTTAATGAAAGCTTTATCATGCTGTGTGTACAATTTCGTAGGAGTAAGTTATTTTTGAAAAGGTAGTGAAGGTCAGTTGAATCTTCAACAAACATAAACTGTGAAGGTTAGCTGATGACAACCATTCTCACTTCTCTTAGACACTTTCTTCTATGACTTTTGCCAAATAAAATACATCTTGCAGAATCAAAAGAGACAGCGACACTTTCCCAAAGTAAGAGGAAAAACAGTCGAATTAGACACACAGGGAATTGAGGTGGAATCAAATGCTGGTCTTAGCCTTTTGACAGCTCCTCTATGTTAATCAGCAGGAAAAAAAAATGTGAGCTTCTCATTTCATCCTATTCTACCCTAAAATCAATCTAACTCGTATTAATTGGTGCCCCCAGGTGATCGTGAATGCAAATAGAAGGCGTGTGCTAGAGGCAGCTGGCTAAATAAAATTTCTATGGCATATGAGTATGCGTCTGTGTGTATGCGAGTGTGTATGTGTGTATGTGTGCATGCATACCTGTGTGCACACACGCAATTATATGAGCACCCCAACATAAAGGCATCTTAGCTGCCTGATTCCCAATACTAAGTATTCATGAGCTAATTATGATAAAAGCTACCATTAACTAAGTCACTACATTCTGTACTGGTGGCTCTGCTTGGGTTATCGAACTGAAATTTTTTGCTGATCACTCTACTAAGACTACAACATACACCCCAACCCTGCCCCAGTACTCTTCATTCTCCTTACCACACTTTACTGTGCAACTTTTTCCCATAACACTTACCACCTTTTAATATACTTTATCATGCATTTATTTCTTTTGTTGTTACTATTATCTGTCTCACTCCTGCTATTGTCTGTTTTGTTCATTGATGTAACTCAAGATCCTAGAACAGTTTCTGGCACACAGGAGGAATTCAGTACCTATTCGTTTAATGAAGGAATGCATTATTTCATCTTTACAACAACTCTTTGAGATGGAAAGCATTATCTCCATTTTACAGAAGAGGAGATTGCAAACTTTGCCCATGGTCACATAACTGATTAGTAATAAAATTTGATTTTCAAATTAAATCTCTGCAAACTCCAAATCTTGTACTCTAAAGACTGATCTCCAGCCTGTTGATGGTCCATGAACTGTTTGTTACGACTAGTCCAGATAAGTGAAAATCAGAGTAAGCATTTGGAAACTTTTATAACAATTTGACATTGCTGCACCATTCAAGAAGGAGTAAATCAGTGAACTTGTCACATTGGAGAGGGCACGGACCAGTTTGGATGTTGTCAAACTTGCTTGGTAAGTTACATGTGGTACAAGTTGCACAGGAGGCATGCACTGCAGTGGGACCAAGTTACAATACGTTGTATTTTAGAATTACTTTGGCAACTATAACTAAAAATTATATAAAAATCAGAGAAAATTAAAGAACTTATTTCTTTTAATAATTTTTATTTTTATAATCATTTTAATTTTAGAGATTAACATTATTAACTAAATTAAGGAAGCAAATTTTATAATATTTATTTTAACCCTAAATTACAATACATTTGACAAAGAAGCGTCACTGGACTATTTTGCCATTTCTAACCTCAGCAGCAGTAGTAGACTAAATGATGCTGACAAAAGCGAGTCCTGAAAAATGAAGAACAAAAGAGTTTACACTAGGTTTTTTTTTTTTTGAGACAGAGTCTCACTGTGTTGCCCGGGCTAGACTGCCGTGGCGTCAGCCTGGCTCACAGCAACCTCAAACTCCTGGGCTCAAGCGATCCTTCTGCCTCAGCCTCCCGAGTAGCTGGGACTACAGGCATGCGCCACCATGCCCGGCTAATTTTTTCTATATATATTTAGTTGGCCAATT
>CAUYRT010024296.1:0-25159 GCA_963574885.1 Lepilemur ruficaudatus | reverse complement strand
GCTATGTTGAAGGTAAAAATCTCACTATTCACACAAGATTATCATTAACCTAAAGCACAGAGCTTGATTCCCATTTGGATTTTAACCAGTGGTATTTTGATAATACTTAATAACCAGGTCCCTGGGAAAAGATGTATGCATATATATATTTATATATATTTATTATGAATTTTACTTCCTCCTCTCCTCCTTTTCCTCCTCTTCCACTTCCTCCCTCTCTCTCCTTTCTTCTTTTTTTCCTTTCTTCCTCAAGTTGGGGCGGGGGTGGGATTTGATAGTGGAAGAGATTCAATTACTACAAATTGATCATTCTTCCACCTTATTAAAACATTATCCATATAGTCAGAAAATGGCACAGAAAATGAAAACATGTGGCAAGTAGAGCATGGTAGGCACAAAAAAGGAAAAGAAAATACTGCCTTGAGGAACAATGAAACTTTCCTTCATTAGGTTAAAACAGGAGTATGGTTGTTCCCATTTACCTGTGGTTTTAGTTACCCTTGGTCAACCACAGTCCAAGAATAGTAAATGGAAAATTCCAGAAATAAACAATTCATAAGTTTTAAATTACACATTGTTCTGAGTAGCATAATGGAATATCATGCCATCTCGTTCTGTCTTGCCCAGGATGTAAATCATCCCTTTGTCTAGCATATCCACGCTGTCTATATGTGTATATGCCCATTAGTCACTTAGTAGCTCTACCGATCATTGGACTGAAAAAAGAAAAAAAAACATAGTATAGAGAGAGTTCAGTACTATCTACAGTTTTAGGCATCTACTAGAGGTCTTGGAACATATTCCCCATGGATAAGGGGAACTACTGTAGGGGCTAACCAGAGTCCTACTAAAGCAAACAAATATTTGCTGACCACCTACATATGCCTGACCCTCAGTACCAGCCACAGGGAATGTAGTCATAAATGGGCCATGCAAGTCGACCTGCCCACTTGCCCAAGTACAAAACATCAAAGAATGAGATCTGGCACATCCACTGTCAATCTCAGCATTCAATCTTCCAGAATTATGATGACAACAGATGACTAATGACTACTTTAGGGTTCCAGTATTCAGAAGACTGGAAAGTATATTCCAGACATCCATGGGTCTGGAGTTTGTTTAATTTAGCAGGGATGCCTGCAAAGGAAGCAGGAAGTAGAAAAGAGACAATGCATAATCAACCAGGAGAGGAAAAATAATCCTGGTTAGACAGAGCAGCCTGATCCTTCCCACTGCTGGTGAAGTGTTGGCATTTGTGTGTGTGTCACAGAAGAAAAACAAGAACACAGAACTGTTGTATATACATCACCAATCTATTAGGAATTCATAGGTATGATTTCTGATCACCTTCATTATGAAACCAGGATCGGTAAAGGAAAGACATGTGGATGTGTCTCAGTTGTTATTCAACTCACTTTAGCTCAATGAACACTTTGTTCCTAATATACACAAAGCATTTGTTGGGCTTTGTGAGATTACAAAGGTGAATGTGACAGGGTCTCTGACCAATCACGTAAAGATGACAGGCACAGATGCGCATATGGAGTATTGTGTACATTCAGCATTTCAACCATATAAACAGTGCAGGGGACTCAAAACATATGGGTTTGCGTTTTGCTAACTACTAGGAGAGAGGACACAGCACATTCTCCCTGGGCCTACGTCTTATGAACTCTCAGAATTGGAAGTGCCCATAAGAACCATCTCATCGAATCATGAGTCAAAGTTAATTTTCTCTCACAACATTCCTGTAAGGTCAGCAACAGGTGTCTATGATATTCCCAGTGCCTTAAGCCCTCAAAATAAAGGCTGTCCCTCTTTTGGAAAGCTCAAATTGTTAGATTATATATTGGATCCACCCGTATCTTCTACCCACTGCTCTTCCCTGTGTCCTCTGGGACCCCCTAGAATAAGTCCAATTCCTCTTCTACGTGACAGCCCTTTAAATAATTGAAGACAGTTATCATATATCCCTCCAGGCTAAATATCTACAGTTCTGTCAACCATTTCTAATAGGACATGATTCTGAACCCCTTCAACCATCTGGATAACTTTCTCTGCAAGCACTCTAATTGGAATACTCCCTTAGCTTTGTTCAAACAGGCTGCTATTCGACTATGTTTTCATGATCCATATTTGTACTGTCAAAATACATTTTTAGCTTCAAACACAGGATTTCACATCTATCTCCTTTCAATATTTTAGGCTGCTAGATTTGAGCTACTGTTCCAACCTAAGACCTTTTGGGATCTTATTCCTATCACCCAAAGTGTAAAGTGACCTCTCTCTGCATCAGGACACCCACATATTTGTTTCACAAGTCAATCCCAATCTCAGTCAAGTTATAAATAAAAATGTTAACAAAAATGAATCAAGATCACAGCCTGTGGTGTGCAACCACAGACCATTACTCATGTTCACCTAATTAATCAATCTGTTATAATCCTGCCTAACTACAGTAAGTCCGCATTTAACATCATCACTAAAGTACTTGGAAACTGCGACTTTAAGTGTAGTGTCATACAGTAAGTCCTGGAATAACGTCTTGTCATTCAACACCTTTTTGTTATAATGTTGATGAGAAAAAAATCAATTTCACTGTGTTATTTTGCTTAAAGTCACAATTTGTAAGAACCTGTTGACGATGTTAAGTGAGGACTTACTATATGGTATTATTAACTTCAGACTTTTCTGTGTCTTCCACACAGATTTTGTGCAAGGCTTTATAAAATTAATTGCAGGCTTTTAGGTACACAGTATCTAAGATATTCTTCTAAAGCAGTGGTTCGCAAATAGTAGCCCATGAGCCAAATCAGCTTACTACCTGTGTTAATATAAATAAAATTGTACTGGAACACAGACATATCCATCCATTTACATATTGTGTATGGCTGCTTTCATGCTACAATGGCAGAGTTGAGTAACTGAAACAGAGGCTGCATGGCCCCAAAGCCCTAAAATATTTATTATTTGGCTATACGTAGGAGAAGTTTGTCAATCCCTTTTGTGAAGGAAAGAATACATAATATGGCATAACATTTTAAGTGAACCGACACTGGTTCCCAATGATGACTACTTCTTTTACTAAGCCCTCAGAAAGCATTCATTAGTAATATCTTCTAGAACCTTTTCTGAGTTGACATCAAACTAATCGGTCTACAATTTCTAAATTTCATGTTCTTCTTCGTTATGAATATCAAAAGTATTCAGACCTTTTTTGAATTTGTATATTGAGGATACTGAATATATATTGCCTTTTAGCCATGAATTCTATGGCATATATCATCATATTTGTACCTGCAGTTCACATTTTCACAGAATACATGCAGTTCACACATTCATAGAGCATATCCAATATTGAATGCCTTTTGCTGCAAGGCATCAACGAATGGCAGGTCAGCAAAGAAATTAGAGAAAACTGAAAGGATACATAATCAGGGTATAGAGGCCAACTCTGCACTGGAACATCCTCCCTCAGGAGTCTAAAATGCAAAGTCTAAATCAAGGGTGACACTGGTTCACTCTCTTAAAAATTCAATATTGTTGTAGGGGCACAAGTAGTCAATGGTAGTTTCTGAGATGTGTTGGTATTTGTTGCCAATGGAAAAGTAGTCCTTTGATGTCCAGCAGGAGGGGAATTGTTTTGGATGAAGCCACCTCCTAAGTAGAAGCTGAAGGCAAAATACAGGTTTATTCCCTTGGGAGAAAGATTGGCAAAGGTAAGGGGTCATCATCACAAGACATCAAAGGTGTAAGTCTGAACTATCTAGACACTAATGACTAGACACAGTGAGAGTAATTTGGAGGAAGGCTCAGAGATATCCTTACACTATATGAAATGATGAGCTCAAAACAAAAGATTTATTCCAGGTAACACCAAATGAGTGAATTTCTAATACCTACCAAGATTGGATCTAATTTGGAGATTGGCTGGGTGTGGTGGTTCACCTCTATAATCCCAGCACTTTGAGAGGTCAAGGCAGGAGAATTGCTTGACCCTAGGAATTGGAGGTTACAGTGAGCTATGATTGTTTGCATTGCAGGTGACAGAACAAGGCTCTGTCTATAAAAAAATAATAATCTGGAGATTGGTTAAGCCAAAACATCCAGGACAGTGTGCATGTCAACATATTATCCCCTCCTATTTAAGGCAGGTCAAGGGCTCTGAGCCAGCTGCCTCCAGCAACAAGAAGTCTTGCTGGTTTATTTCAGTGTGCTGTATTATAGTATCATTTTCTATATGTGCCATGATGAGACAAGGGTTAAGCTAAACATGCAGATGACAGGACTTGAACATTCGTAGCTAAAATGCTGGACAAAACAGCGGGTGACAGAGTAGAGAAGGAATTTCAGAGCAAATGGGATAACTTGAGTAAGCGAGAAATAAACTGCAAGGATACTAGTCTGGAACAGGGTTTCAAAGGAGGGGGACAGAGAGGCTCTCCAAGTGAAAGGAACAGTACAAAATAAATAGGATGAAACTTAGTAATAATTTATATATGGTCAGTGTCAACTAAGAGCCCCATGATATTAATAAGGAACACAACAAACAACAAAGCAATTACATGGGATCCAGTCTCACATAGATAAAAAGATAGCTCCCAAAAGGAGAGACAACGTATATATAATGAAAGTGGACGGGGAAACTTCCAGATATCAGAGTTTTCAAACAGATGGGCAGAAATGCCATAATAGTTTTGCAACCATTACCAGTGACTTTTTTCCAATAGAGCAATAAACTGCAAAAGTCAATTAAACCATAATCAATCTACACATTTTATAGGGATCCATAATATATTCAGTTGACAAACAATTCTGCCAAGTAGCTCTTCTACATGTTGATCATGTCAACAAAATTAATTTGACATTTACAGCTATTTCGAGAATAAAATGCAGTTGCTTAAATTATTGTGTGGAAACAACATGAGATGGAATTATTCAATTGACAAAATCTAATTAGGTATAAATTATTTCAGGTCATATGAATTATAAAACCTTTCACAGGTAAATAGTTTAATTCAAAGTGGCTCAAAGTGCTATAGAATATTAATAGGTCCACAGCCACTGGCAACACTTCCACATTTCTGTCTCCAGTAGTGCTACCTATTCTTCAAATATGGGTCTAGAAGGCAGTTCTCATTCTGCCTTTGTGGACCTTTAGTTGCACAGGGAGGAAGGAAGGAGAGAGTGCCTATTCTAGAATTGTAACACAATTCATATGTTTCACTGAGATATAATTCACGTACCATATTAATTCATTAATTTTTGACAGGCAATATTAGTTTCCATTTGACAAATGAAGAAACTGAAGCTCAGAGAGATTACATGATCCTGCCAATAACACATAACTCATCTGTGGCAAAATGTTGGAAAATCAATGCAAAGTCAATGAAATGCCCAATAGTCATGCCTTGGCCTATCTTTGAGAATCTAGAAAATAAGAGCCAGGTAGTCAATTCTAGACATAAATGCAGATATTTAGAGGAGAAGAACCTATGCAAAGATCAGAAACCTCTTTTCTATCAAGGATTATGCATGTAATTAAACAGGGAATAACACTGGCCAGCCAAAAGAAAAGAAAAGAAGGAGAAAGCAAACATGATCTTTATCTCTTCATACCTGATTTTCTAGAAGATTAGAAATTTTAACGAGAAAATTAAAACTATAATACCGAAATCACTCGTGATTAGAACATTTATATATCAATTTAATTTCCTTTGAAATGGGGGTAATTATATGTGTCTTTCTCACCCTCAGAGAGACAAAGAAGATAACTAACATGATTTTTTTGAAGAAAGGTACACAGAAAATCCAAAGAATGCTTCAAAAAGCAAAGGACGGCAATGCAGAAACACTCATTACAGAACAGTGCCCCAGTGAAGGTCAACCCATCCTAGGAATAAAAATGGCATTAATGGTGATGATTTGAATCCTTGGATAAATCAGGTAGTGTCTGGGAAAGATACAATCCTCTTCACCATTCTTTAAAATCATTCCTGTTTTGAATCAGTGTAATTATCTCTCTGATGTCAGCTAATTACTTTAATCTGGACCTTGAGACTATGTAAGGTCAAGGTTTGAACTGAGGCTGGCTACCAGGGAATGGAGATGGGGAGAAACACATCTGTCATGAAGTAGCAGTTCTTATTTTACGTCAAGCTCAAGTACTGTATATACACACACATGCATTCTACCAGCTGAAACTATGTGGTCCAGTACAATCTGTCCTAAAAGAAGAGAGTATCTTAGACCTCATGCTAGACCTGCTAAGCTTTCTCTATTCTGCACTCTGATTTTTATTCTAGAAAAACAATAATGCCATTATTGTCTATGATAAGAAAGGAGGGGCTGGCAGGGATCAGGAAGGGAAGGTAGGAGAGAAAGGAAGAGAAGAAAAGAGAAATTAAAAAGGAAGAGAAGAAAGGAAGCAGGAAAAATCATTTGTAACCATAAAATCATGTCCTCACTTTTGTCAGTGTTCTCTCCCATTTCTATAAGACTTAAAGGCCGCCAAGTAATAGGGCCTGCAGAGTTTTCCCTTGGGCCACAGCCAAGGCCAGTAACCCTGCTATTAGAGACCTGCCAAGCTTTGTCAATGCAATCTGCTGAATGCCTTGAGTGACAAGCGATCAATATTCTCTACTCTCATGGGTCATCACAGGTGACACAGGCCTAAGTAATAAAACAGCCCTGGCTGCCTCCTCTAACTTAAATGCTTCCCTAGCCACAATATTTCTTTTTTGTCTAAACGCCTCTAGCTAAATTTCTCATAGATCGAACCATCTGATGGGGATAGAGATTCTGAGGAATTGCAATGTGTCTGAATTGATGCTAGCTAGTGAAAGCTCAGTAGACTGGAGAAATAGGTTCACATAAATCGAAAATGACTAGCTACAGAGTTGTAATCTGCCAGCATCAGACCCTATAGCAACAAGCCAATATGAAAAAAAGCTTGCTAAAAACCAACCACCACCAAGTCACCTGCTAAAATGAGAACCCATTTTTCCCCCACCACTGTGTTGATGATAAGCACTTTCTCTGCGACATCTCTGGTGGTGGGAGAGAGAAAAGGAAAGGGCAGGAGTTTCTCACATCATAGAGAATAGTTAACATTGTATATAATTAAGAACCATCATCACTGTTCCCCAGAAATGAAGGAGAGCCATGAAGATGCATTCAAAGTGAAGGCATGAGGGTGTGCTGTCGCCTAGGACCAGACCAGGTACCGGCATCACCTTACTCTTGGTTGATCATACTACACATAAGGCTCTCTCCTTCCCTCCAGCCCTACAGAGAAATAGCTACAGAGAAACAGAACAGCTGTGAAGTGAAGCACTCATTTGTATGAAGACCCTATGAAGAGCTCTGGGCAGAATTCCCAAATGGAATTACATTCCTCAGACAGTGGTTTCTGAGCAGATGAAAGACAGCTCAAGTTAATTGATCATTTAACCAAAACAGTGCATTTATTATAGACCATTGCATCCAGAAGAAACCTAGAAAGGACTTACGAGTCCTTCTATCTGCATCAGGGAAGTATTTAATTTAATCTGCACTATTTAAAAAACTTTTTTAAAAAAGAGTTCACATTCTCAAGTCTTAAGGCTTTCTACTGTATGTGGTAAATTTCTGTCACATTTAAATACTCCCTGTTCTGGAGATCAGCCAAGATAGCCAACTAGAGACATTGCTTGTCAGATCATTCTGGCTGGAAGGCAGAATACTGGACTGAGGAGAGGAGAGAGCAATTGTCGATCAAAGGGAGAGACAACAGAGACGTCTTAGGAACCAACCAAGAAAAACTGCAAAGCTGAGAAAGAGGAAAATAGGGAAGAAATGACAGTGGCATGGAAAAAACCCAGAGATGCTCATAGCCCAATGAAAGGGTAAAGGGGCCTTCCTCTCCCCCACCTAGGTATTTTTGGTAAACAGTGGGACACAAAACATATTGGAGGCGCTTCCACCCTCCACGAACCCAGGCCTGGCAGCTAAACAGGAATAGTGGGGTAAACCAGCAAACCCCAGAACTTTGGTTGTTCAAAAGGGTCATTCTTTGAAAGAGTGCCACAAGAGATCATAGTTCTGGCTTTCTTACACCTATAGGCTTCCTCCTCTGCACCTCCTCCGATCATGGCATTAAAGAAAGTAATTTTAGCTCAGGCTGGCTGGTAATCAGTTCCCCCTTCCCCAACCCCACTGCAACCTCGAGACTACTCTGAACTGAGAAGCACACGAATGGCTGCTTTTCTACAGGGGTGTATGTTCCTGGCCGAGCCGGCAGAGTGGCCGCAATTTGTAAGCTTCCTACCCGCTGGTGCTTTGTGGGATGACACACTGGCGGCTTAGATAGGCGGGCTGGACCCAGTGAAGTCCGGACACAAGAGCGGTGCAGGGAGTCGCAGGGGAGAGGTCTTATTCCCAGACTAGGGTAGAGAGGAAGCTCCCAAGGACATATCCAAGGAGTGAGTGTGGAGAAACAGAGATCTGCGAGAGTGCCCATCCCCCACCCTTGCTAGAGAACCACCATATTGGATGCGGGTGCAGCACTCCCAGTAAATTAGCCTAGCACCCAGATCCCATAACAACTGAAGGCCTCCAGTGCACAGGCTGAAATGGAGCAGCAGCCCCTCCTCCCATGCATTACACTAGGAATTACAGCGTGAGCCAAGAAGCCTGTAAGCATCTACTTCTCCCCTGGCAGAGGCCCCTCTGGACAGACAGGCCTACTTCTCTCCTCTTGGGGTCTTGTGGTAGAACAGGTGTACACAATTGGGGATCACCCTACCCAGCGTCTCACAGAGATGCACAACAGTGAATAAGACACACGGTCTCAGGCGGTGAGGGAACTCATGCGGACCGATCTGATGGGAGAGTGCTGTGGAGTTCCAAGGAGTGAATAAGGGAGGGCATTCAGCCCACCCTACAAACTGCCCTAGTGAACAAGGGAAGAAAGAGCCTGGCCTGGGGCCTTAGCACTCAAGCCCTTAGGCCCCTCCCTCAGGAATAGCCTTCCTGGCTTGGAGAGATTGCCCTTTACTTCATACCAGTGGCTTCCCATAGTGGACAGATAAGCAACTTCTGAGCCCTGCCAAGACATGTGAAGCCTCTAAGGCTCTCCCAATCCATCCACGATTTGTCTTGTTCTTCCCCTCACCTCAGGGGGAAAAGAGATCAAGCAACCCCCTGGGAGCTACAGAGTCCCTCCTAAAGCTTAGGGCATTCGTGTGCCCCAGCAGGGGAACCAGAGCTTACCACAGGCACAGAAGACCATCACAGAAACTAACTCTTCCACATGAACTTCAATCAATGACAGGGGGAACAACTACATAACTAAGCACAGCTGCTTCCAACTCAGGCAAACAGGGAACAGCTGATTCATACTCACAAGTACCAACCACCATCTTGGAGATTAAGCTGGGGGACCTAACTCACTACCCAGTGTTGGATAGAGGGGAGAACACCAAGTCAAAAGTAACCTGAGAGATTCATAAAACCTGCTTGAACACCCCACCCCATAGGCAATTCAGGACCAGCACGCCTCTCCCTGGCATACTCAGGGATCAATCTTTGGGGACCCAGAGACAGGCCCATAAGCCAAGACCTAGCACCTCCAGGTCTCAACCGAGAGGCCAGATGAGAAGGAATCAGTGAAAGAACTCCACATACATGAAAAATCAGAGAGAAAGAACACCCCCAAAACAATAACTCCTTACCAATGGATGCCAACCAGAACAAAAAGACTGAAATGACAGCTGAACAATCCTGAATATGGATTGTAAGTATGCTCAATGAAATACAACAGAAAATAGAAACGTGACACACAGAAACCATAAAAAAAAATGCAGGAAATGAATGAAAACTTTACTAAAGAAAACAAATTACTAAAAAAAAAAATCAGAATTTCTCAAAATGAAAAATTCATTCAAGGAAATACAAAACACAAGGGAAAGCCTTAACAATAGGCAAGATCAGGTAAAAGAAAGAATCTCAGGGCTTGAAGACAACACCTTTGAGTTAAACTTGCCAGTCAAAGAGAAAGAAAAGAGAAATAAGAGCAATGAACAAAGCCTACAAGAAATATGGGATTATGTAAAGAGGCCTAACATAAGAATCATAGGCATGCTTGGGGCAAAGAAGAAAATACCCAAGGGCTGGAAAATCTATTTGAGGGAATAACTGAGGAAAATTTCCTTGGCCTTGATAACCAGGTATAAGAAGTTCAAAGGACTCCTAGGAGATTTATCACGAAGAGACAATCACCATGACACATACTCATACAGACTGGCCAAAGTAAACATAAAATAGGCACTCCTACAAGCCGTAAGGAGAAAGCATCAGCTATCACACAAAGGTAAACCCATTAGACTAACTGCAGGTTTCTTAACTGAGACCTTGCAAGCCAGAAGAGACTGGAGCCCCAGTCTCAGTCTTCTCAAACATAATGATGGCCAGCCAAGAATTTTGTATACTGCAAAACTAAGTTTATTATATGAGAGAGAAATAAGACTTTCTCAGACAAGCAAACAGTGAGGGAATTTGTCAACACCAGACCTGCCCTGCAGGAAGTACTCAGAACTGTATTATACAGGGATCAGCACAACAGACACCCACCAGAGTTAAATCAACCAAAAGCTAGAGGGCAAAGCCCAGATACTACAATGGCTCAAGAGGTAAAATAAAGCAACAAAGTTCTTCGACAGGATAAACAGAAATCCACCCCAGTTATCAGTTCTTTCAATAAATGTGAATGGCTTTAACACCCCACCCAAGACACATAGGATGGGTGAAAGGATAAAAAAAAAAAATACAACACAAGTATCTCTTGTCTCCAGGAAGCATACCTAACACACAAGGACTCATTCAGACTCAAGGTGAAGGGATGGAAAACAATATTCCATGCAAATGGAAACCAAACACACACACACACACACACACACACACACAAAAACTGGTACAGCCATGCTTATATCAGATAACATACACTTCAAATCAACAAAAGTAAAGAAAGACAAAGATGGTTACTATATAATGGTGAAGGGAACAATTCAACAAAAAGACATAACAATCCTAAATATTTATGCACTAAACAAAGGTGTGCCCAGATTCACAAAGCAAACCCTACTTGACCTAAACAAAATGACGAAACAGCAGCAATGTAATAGCTGGGGAATTCAACATCCCATTCACAGAATGGGACAGATTATCCAAGCAGAAGATAAGCAAAGACACAATGGACTTACACAGGACTCTAGAACAAATGGGCCTAACAGACATTTACAGAATACTCTACCAAAAAACTACTGAGTATACATTCTTCTCATCACCTCATGGAACATTCTCTAAGACTGTTTGTTCACATCGTAGGCCACAAAACATGTCTCAACAAATTATAAAAGATATAAATTAATCCGTGTTTCTTCTCAGACTGCAGTGAAATAAAATTAAAACTCAATTCCAACAGAAACACTCAACTCTACACAAAGTCATGCAAATTCAACAATCTACTGACAACGATGATTGCCTCAAAGAGGAAATTATGATGGAAATCAAGAGTCTTCAAACTAAATGACAAAGGGGAAACAACTTACCAAAATCTGTGGGATTCAGCAAAAGCAGCTTTAAGAGGAAAATTCATAGCCTTAACTGTCTACATCCAAAAGACAGAAAGTTCACAAATCAACAATATAATGAATCAACTCAAGGAACATGGGCAGGAAGAGCAAACCAATCGCAAACCAAGTAGAAGAAAAGAAATAACTAAGATTAGACTGGAACTAAACAAAACTGATAACAAAAGAATTAAACAGAAGATTACTGAAAACAAAAAGTTGGTTTTTTAAAAAGATAAACAAAATCGACAGGCCTCTTGCTATATTACCCAGAAACAGAAAAGAAAGGACCCTAATGAGCTCAGTCAGAAATGAAAAAGGAGAAATGAAAAACTGATACCATGGAAATATAAAATATCATCTCTGAATACCATAAATATTTCTATGCACATAAACTTGAAAACATTAAGGAAACAGACAAATTCTTAGAAACACACAATCTCCTTAGGCTCAATCATGAAAAAGAGAATTCTTGAACAGATCAAAACCAAGTAATGAAACTGAAGCAGGAATAAAAAAATCTCCCAACACAAAAACATCCCGGACCAGATGATGTCACAGCTGAACTTTACCAGACCTTAAAAGAAAAACTGGTACCTATACTGCAGAAAATATTTCATAACATTGAGAAGAAAGGAATCCTTCCCAACTTGTTCTATGAAGCCTGTATCACCTTGATAATAAAGTCAGGAAAGGATACAATAAAAAAAGAAAGCTACAGACCAATATCACTTATGAATATAGATGAAAAAGGTCCCAATAAAATTCTAGCAAACGAAATTCAGCTGCACATCAAAAAAAAGATAACAATAATCCACCATGAGCAAGTGGGCTTTATCCCAGAGATGCAAAAATAGTACAACATACGCAAATCTATAAATGTCATTTATCACATAAACAGAAGCAAAAACAAAGACCATTTGATCCTCTCAATAAACTCAGAGAAGAACATTTGGCAAAATTCAGCACCCTTTTATAAGAACCTTTAACAAAATAGACACAGATGGAACACACCTGAATATGATAAAAGCCATATATGACAAACCCACAGCCAACGTCATACTGAACAGGGAATAATTGGAAGCACTCCCACTTAGAACTGCAACCAGACGAGTTTTCCCACTGTCACCACTTCTATTTAACATTGTGTCGGAAGTCCTAGCCAGAGCAATCAGGCAAGAGAAGGAAATCAAGGGTATTCAAATGGGGAAATAAGAGGCCAAACTATCGCTCTTTGCCGATGATATGATCTCATATCTATGAAACCCCAAAGATTCTGCCAAGAGACTCCTGGAATTGATAAGTAAATCCAGCAAAGTCTTGAGTTACAAAATCAATGTACACAAATCAGAAGCATTCCTATACACCAACACAACAGTCAAGCTGAGAATCAAATCAAAGACTCAATACCTTTCACAATAGCAACAAAGAAAATAAAATACCCAGGAATATATTGAACCAAGGAAGTGGAAGACTTCTATAAGAACTATGAAACACTGAGAAAGGAATGTGTAGAGGATATAAACAAATGGAAAAACATATCATGATCATGGATCAGCAGAATCAATACTATTAAAATGTCTACACTACCCAAAGTGATTTACAGATTCATTAAATCACCATGAAAATATCTATGTCATTTTTCACAGATCTAGAAAAAATAATTCTATGCTTCGTATAGAACCACAAAAGACCCCGAATAGCCAAAGCAACCTTAAGCAAATAGAACAAATCAGGAAGCACCACTTTATCAGACTTCAAGCTACGCTACAAGGCTATAGTAACCAAAATACTATGACACTGGTACAAGAACAGAGAAATAGACCAATGGATCATAACAGAGAACCCAGATATAAAATGATATTCATATTGCCATCTGGTCTTTGACAAAACAGACAAAAACATACACTGGGGAAAAGAATCCCTACTGAATAAATGGTGCTGGGAAAACTGGATAGCTGTATGTATTAATACAAGACTGAAACAGGATCTGCACCTCTTAGCACTCACAGAAATTAATTCACAATGGATAACAGACTAAAATATAAGGCATGAAACTATAGGAATTCTAGAAGAAAATGTTGGAAAAACTGTTATAGATATTGGCATAGGCAAAGAATTTATGAAGAAGACCCCAAAGGCAGTCACAGCAACAACAGAAATAAATAATCAGGACCTAATTAAATTAAAAAGCTTCTGCACAACCAAGGAAACAATCAATGGAGTGAACAAACAACCTACAGAATGGAAGAAAATATTTGCATGCTATACCTCTGATAAAAGGCTAATAACTGGAATCTACAAATAATTCAAGCAATTCACCAAGAAAAAAAAATCAAACAACCCCATTAAAAAGTAGGCAACAGACATGAACAGAAGCTTTTCAAAAGCAGACAGACGAATAGTCAATGAACATATGAAAAAAGAAGCTCATCTCTAATCATTAGAGAAATACAAATCAAAACCACAATGAGATATCACCTAACTCCAGTGAGAATGGCTTTTATCAAAAAGTCCCCAAATGACAGATGCTGGCATGGATGCAAAGAGAGAGGGACCCTTACACACTGTTGGTGGGACTGTAACCTGATACACCCTGTATGGAAAGTAGTATGAGGATATCTCAAAGAACTAAAAGTAGACCTACCATTTGATCCGGGAAAATCCCACTACTGGGTATTTACACACAGGAAAAAAAGTCATTTTATCAAAAAGACACCTGCACTAGAATGTTTATTGCATCACAATCCACAATTGCAAAGAGGTGGAATCAACCCAAGTGCCCATCAATACATTACTAAATAAATAAATGTGGTATGTGTATACCATGGAGTACTACTCAGCCAAAAAAAAGAAATGGTGAACTAATAATACCTTTTGCAATAACCTGGATGGAACTGGAGGCCATTCTTTTAAGTATTGCAAGAATGGAAAAACAAACACCACATGTACTCACTATTAAACTAGAACTAATCAATCAACACACACGTACACATATGGTAGTAAAACTTAACAGAAATCAAGCAAGTAGGAGGTGGAGATGAGATGGGTAAATTCATGCACACTATCTGGGTGATGGGCACACTTATAACTTTGACTCAAACTGTGCCAAAAGCAATTCATGTAACCAAAAACGTTCATACCCTGGATAATAATCTGAAATTAAAATAATAATAAATAAATGCTGTTTAAATTTAAATAAACCCATACATCCTTAACACACATCCCACATCCCGAGTGCCACTAGGCTGACAGTATGGGTGATCCGAATTTCCTCATCCTCTCTCCCTTTAGACATACATGGCTATTGGAAGGCCCAGAACACCAGAAAACATAAAATCTTAATAAAGTTGCTACTAAGAACCAAAGCTTCCATCATCAAGTGTCACTATAGAAATAATAATTTGGTAATTACCCTTCATGGAGTAAAGAAAAAGAAAATGGAGAGGTTTATGGATTATATTCTTGTTCATACCAACCTTATTTTCACTTCATCTCTAATTATACTTAAATTATTCTTTATTCTACATTTTTTTACTCCTGATAATAATTACAAAAATGATCTACATTCTAAGCCAAATCAAACATTTTCCTATTATAACAGGATGGTCTCCAATAATGTTTGAAAAGGTGGTAGCTGAACTAGCATATCTAATATTTTTATGCTCTGATATTCATACATTAGAATTTGAAGAAAGAGTAAATTAAAGTCATTAATAAGGCATCTCTGGACAGCTGGAAAAAAAGGCCTTGAATAGAAATTGACAGAGTACTTTCTAAGGAAAAAAAAAACCTGATTTTGATTCAAGATTATCCTCCACTGACAGGAATAATAGGTTTAATATAGATTATATGATAATCTATAATAAACAATGTCACTTGATAAATCTCACAGAACAACATGGAATGAAGAAGCCTAATGAAGACAGGATTACTAGGATGGACATTTATTGGTAACATGAAAGCCTGGGCAATTAGGATTAATTACAGAGAAAGAATCTGATCTAATTGATCCTATATTATATAGCTAGAAATTAATGGTGAAATTATGGTCCTAAAAGACCAAGTGATCAAGAAATGAATGTATGAATTAATCTGTGAGAGCATCTAGAATCTTTCTTGGCACATCCTGGACTCAGTATCTCTCATAGATAGTGATTCTAAAGTAAGGGTTGTCTAGCTCATAAACACCATGAAGAAGAGCAGAGGCCTAGCTCTGTCGACTTAAAAGTCAGAGAGAGCTTTGCTCCATGTATGTCCCTCCCTGAACCCCCTTAGCAAAGTAATTTCTGCTTTCCCAATCTCCACAGAGGTTAATTCTTGCCAATTTCCCCTAATTACTTGAAAGCCTTGATAGGCCTTAGGATCAGTTGGCCACATATTTAAAAGGACACAGTGACTTTACCTAGTCAGTCCCCCAACACTTTAGAAAACCATGTGGAAGCATTAAGATGCAAGTGACATTCAAATGTCTTAGTGCTGAAAAGAAATCTCTAGTCCAGGATGACTTCATCAATCCTTCTGGATTATCACTACTTATCAAAAGGTCTCAGACTGAGAATCCTACTTCTACAAAAAGTGCAGATGCCCAAGGCAAAACAAGTGATCACTTGGATTTCATTCTGACATGTGTGAGCATTTCCCTTTGGTTAGTTAAGTACCTCAGCTTTGCTAAGAAAGCATGTCAGCCAAAGATCCAATAGAAAGTTGAAATGGCTGCCCCAATCACCTAGTTGATTATGACTGCCTTTCTTTTGTTAAGCTATATTCAATATCAACAAATACTGTCATTTCTATACTGAAGATACAAGACAATGTCCCTGCAAGTCACTGCCACTATGATTGTAATGTCATAAGAAATACAAAATAGCCATACACCATCCTTGAAAATAAAATATTTTATGATTACAAAAAGTAACACATACTCACTGTAGAAAATAAATCAACTTATGTTCTGCCAAAAGAAAGATGAACATCTGGGGGCATTTTCTTTCAGTTTTCAATTTATTCTTGCTCTTACTCTCTTTTTCTACACATAATTGAAATACTACTGTGTGTACATACTTATTAATAAAATTCACATACAGCAAATATTTTCCCTTGTAGTAAATCTTATTTGTAACTTTTACTTAACCTGTGCATAATATTACAAAATACAAAAATCACATAATTTAACCATGCAATGGCATGACATAGGGTATTTAGACTGTATAAACTATTTCTTCTCATCTGATTGCTATCTCAGAATAATATCCTAGACCAAGAATTAACAGATCAAAAGGCATTAATATTTTTCAGAATCCTGACAAACATTATAAATGTCTTTCCAGTAGCATACAAATGCGATTGTCTCACTGTATTTTCTCCAGAAGTCAGCAGTCTCATTTCTACAAATCCTTGTTAATTTCATAAGTAGAAAACAGTATCTCCTTATTACTTGTAATTGCATTTCTTTAACTGTTATGTACACTGCATTCTTAGATATTTAATTTCCATCCTCATTCCAAACCAGACTTTATTGACTGGTAGTAAACTGAGCTAATTGGATTGAGAGAAGTTAAATGCCTCAAGCTTTCTGAGGAATATATAGTTTTGATGATGATTTTCTTTTGGTTAAAAGGATGCAATCAGAAATGTACCATAAGTTAATCAAACTGTACTTTTCACCTCTTTTTCCCCACTAAGTACTTTTTCTTGAAGAAATAATAATCATTAAATGCCTAAATGGGCAAGATATGTATCAAATCTGACACCATCACGTAAGTTAACAAGCCTGCTGATTGTGTACTGACTTAGAAATTGCCATACTCTAGGCAGTAGTCCCCAGCCTTTTTGGCACCAGGGACCAGCTTCATGGAGGACAATTTTTATATGGACTAGGGAGGGGACGGGACATGGTTTCCAGATGATTCAAGCACATTACATTTACTGTGCAGTCAAACCTCTCTGCTAATGACAATTTGTATTTGCAGCCACCCCCTAGCACTAGCATCACTGTCTCAGCTCTCCCTCAGATCATCAGGCCTTAGATTCTCTAAGAAGCATACAACCTAGATCCCTCACATACACAGTTTATACTAGGATTTGCACGCCTATGAGAATCTAATTGTGATCTGACAGGAGGCAGAGCTCAGGCAGTGATGCAAGCAATGGGGAGCAGCTGTAAATACTGATGAAGCTTAGCTCACTGGCCTGCTGCTCACCTGCTGCTGTATGGCCTGGTTCCTAACAGGCCATGAATGGTATCAGTACACAGCCTGGGGGTTAGGGACTGCAGCTCTAGAGTACTATACAAATTTGTAAATAGCCTTGGTGGAGAGCGGGGACAGAAGTGAGTTTGAAATAGCTTAATCTGAAATTTTAAGTAAAAATGAGTAACTTTAAGATTCTTAAAATTATTTACTGCATTACAGATATGTAAAGTAAGATTTTAAAATGAAACTTCAGAAATGGGCTGTAAAGATGATCGTTACAGACAGGAGATGTCTACTTTTCTTTCATTTTCTCCATAAAAGATGACCTCAAGCTTAAATATTTGTCTTCCCTTGAGAAACATGAAATTAAAAAACCTTTTAGACAGGAATAAAAGACCGTTCATCTCCAAAATAAAACACAAAATGTTTAAAATTAGCTCTTATTTTATTTTTTTAAATTAGCTCTTTTTAAACATAATTTTGTAAGTAAAAATTTTATCATTTATCATCATTATTAAGAAACTAGTCCAAAGTTCAAACTGTACTTCAACTACCTTACAGGTATGCACTTTTGAAATAAGAAATTGTAAGATATTTCACATGTGAATCTGAATGATTGTTTTATAAAACTTTTTAAAAATTACGGCAAAATTATCTACTACACTGATTTATTTCTTAATGTAGCACCAACTAGTCCTACAGAATGCAAAGATCTGTCAGCAACATCACTGCTAACACTCAACAATTCATCCCGTAAGGTTTAATTTCTTCTTAGTCAAAATACAATTGAGAAAAGGATCTAGCTGATAAAATTTTCATTTTTTTCCTTGAATTTTGGTAGACAAAAGATAAATTAGACCTTCTTTTCATGTTAATTTTATGCAATTATTTGACCATTTAATTTCATTTTTATCATGGGAGAGGCAGAGAAATAAAAAATGAAATGTAATGTATCACCAAAATGTATCTAGGGGAGGGTTGGGGTTTATAGGAATAGCTGGTAAAAGTAGTGAGACAGAATAGATTTCCAAGGGTGATTTGTTCAGGTGCTAAGTGAGGATGCTCTCTACACACAAACATAAAGAAATACCCCTACTGCTTCACATCTCTGTTTGCTCAGTCAAGCATTCATTTGTTTAATTGTTTGGTCATTGAATTCAATCATTCATTTATTCAACAATTGATGAGCACCTACTACTGGCTCTGGGGTTTTAAATATGTATATAATACTGCCCAGGTTAAATCCTAGAAGAGAAAGACATGTAACCTACAGACAAAGCAATATCTACTATCAGGAGAGAGAAGAGCAGAGGATAAAGCAACTCATGATACCACCAACTAAAGGTCACATGGTTTTGGAGGTCTAATAGTGCCATATATTAGAAATCTAGGCTCCAAGGCAAAATTTCACAAGGAAACTTCCTCCATACTATAACTCTTAAAAGATTTTCACCATCCATTTTGGGAGATGTCTCATCTCTCCAGGGTTCATATCAAGTACCATATTTACCTGTAAGACTATATGACCAATTAACCCAAATTATAAATCTGGGTGGAAGCAATGATCAATGTCAAGCAGCTCCCACTTGGAAAGCATCTGAGTAAAGGAAATCTAGGCCTTGGCTTTCAGGAATGATTAACTTTCTAACAAATGACACAGAGTAGTATTGGTAGTGGTGTGTAGTGAAGACAAAATACCTTCTTTTGTTCCAAGGCCTAAAAGCAGCCATTGTGTACTATCTGTTTGCTGGATTTGTGTTGCTTCTATTGCCAGTTAAAGGAGCTATTTCTGGAGCTGACCTCTATATAAAAGGTACAGTGAGCTGAGCTTTTCTGCCTATTTGAGTGAGCAATAGAGCAAAGGGTAAACCTCCCTCGGTAGATGGGTCAGAGTACACAGACACTGATTCAGGTTTAGCTGACAGCGCCAGGCAAGGCATTTCTAATCTCCCCAGTTAGTACTAAATCAGCATGGTATACATGAGCCCTTGACAGAGGACAGACAAATGGGACTCACTAAAAGGATAAAGAGTGTCCTGGTAAAGCACAGATGCTGAACACAGTCCAAATCCTTCATTCCTTAAGCTAACAATGCTTTGCTGAAACCCACATCCATTCGGGACAAGTCTTGGCTCTTCTGTAGTAAAATGACGCCTTCTAGTCTGATCCTGAGAAAACAGGCTGTGCTCATTCCAAGCATTTAGAATTCAGTAATTAAAAGACATACTCTTGCCTCTCCCTCGATTTTCTGCTGCCTAGAGAAAAAAAAGTCAAAGCAAAAATTAGGAAGATGCCATCCAAACTATTGTCATTACCGAGTGTAGGGTAATTTGTAGTTTGAGGCCCATCAATCACATCAAGCTGGAAAGCAGGACAAATGTGATGGAGCAGGATTGTTGACTCTTTTCGGTGATGTTCTTTTCCAGTTTTACAAACACATTCAAAGAAATAAAGAGGAGAGCCAAACAAAAAACTCAGACAAAATGATCCTTAAAATGAACTTTGCCACTGGTGTGCTGTTACAAATCTAAGACTTTCCATACACAATATGTGTGTTGCCTTTACAGGACAGTTTCTGTTTAGGCCATCCAAAACACTTTACAAAGTGCTATGTACCCATGAGGAATCCCAGGCTGAGAGAAGTTAAATAACTTGCCCATGATCACACAGCCAGTAAGTGAAAAGGCTGAGATTCTAACCTTGCTTGGGGTTTAAGACTGCAGAATTTTGTTCTTCATCACCTAATATACCAAAATAACATCCTGTTAAATGTGTAAATGTATTTCTATATATCCAACCCCATTTAAATCCAGCAGAGTAACTTGCTATTTAAAGCACCCTGACTTTGGAGGAAAACAACAACAAGAAACCATCAGCAATGTAACTACCCCTTGATTTGTTTATCTTGTAAATTCAATTTTTTTGATGACCGTATCTGATGAAAACAAGATCTACCTACAAATCCTGACTGTGGTATGACTGCCACGATCCATCACACTGTGGTGATGGTGGGAAAGGGGATGGTGGGTAGGCTGCCTTACACTCTGAAGGGAAGATTGTAACTGCGAGGACTCCCACATACAACACAAGGCTCAAAAGTGCTCACTTAGCAGTTTACAATTCATGCAAAAGTACCTGGACTCCACACTGCAAATAATGAATCATAGATCTCCTTAACAGTGAGAAAGAAGTGTCTTGCCCTCAGGGAAAGAAGGTATTATACCTACTTGACCAATGACCTAATAAGGAAGACTGAAAAAGGTGGACTGGAAAGAAGTACTAGCAGGAAGGGAGCCTAGGCCTGTGTCTTCTGACATCTAGTATACAATCAGGTTCCTCCCCAAATTCTACCCAGGCTTACTTAAATAACTAATCTCTTAACCCAGAACAACAGAGTTTACCTAATTCTTTGCTAACACAATAGGATGAGGCAAGTCTAAATTTTATTAAATGTTACAACAATCAGCTATTTTATAGATTCCAACCAAGAGCTTAGGGACATGCTTAACAGCAGAAAGATGGGCTACAATTTAGAAATATCATAATGAGGATAAATGTCACTGGAATGATGAAACCAGCTTAGGAAATGAAATTGGAACTTGTCATCACTTTATTCAACATAGTATTGGAAGTCCTAGTCAAAGAAATGAGGCAAGAAAAAGAAATAAAGGGCATCCATATTGGGAAAGAGGAGTTCAAACTATCCCTGTTTGCTAATGATATGATTTTGGAACTAGAAAACCAAAAAACTCCTGGAATTGATAAATAAATTCAGCAAAGTCTCAGTTTACAAAATCAATGTACAGAAATCAGTAGCATTTCTATATACTAATAGCAGTCAAGCAGAGGGTCAACTCAATACCATTCACAATAGCTACAAAGAAAATAAAATACCTAAAAATGTACTTAACCAAGGAGGTGAAAAGAAATCGCAGATGACACAAGCAAATGGGAAAACATTCCCTGCTTATGGACTGGTATTATAGAATCGACATTGTTAAAATGTCCATACTGCCCAAAGTGATTTACAGATTCAACACAATCCCCATCAAAATACCAATGTCATATTTCACAGATCTAGAAAAAATAACCTTAAGCTTCATCTGAAACTTAAATAGAGCCCGAATAGACAAAGCAATCTTAAGTAAAAAGAACAAATCTGGAGACATCACATTACCTAACTTCAAATTATATTAATACAACAAGGCTATAGTAACTGAAACAGAATATTACTGGTATAAAAGTAAAGACATAGACCAATGGAACAGAACAGAGAACCCAGAAATAAAACCATCTACCTACAACCAACTGATGTTTGACAAAGAAAACAACAACATACACTGTGGAAAGGAAGCCCTATTCAAAAAATGGTGCTGAGACAACTGGATAGCCACATGCAAAACAATGAAATAGAATTCCTATCTCTCACCATATATAAAAATTAATTCAAGATAGATTAAAGACTTAAATGTAAGGCTTGAAACTATAAAAATCCTAGAAGAAAATGTAGGAAAAACTCTTTTAGACATTGGCCTAGGCAAAGAATTTATGACTACAACCCCAAAAGCAAATACAGCAACAACAAAAATAAATAAATGGGGACTGATTAAACTAAAAAGCTGCTATACAGAAAAGGAAATAATCAACAGAGTGGATAGACAACCTACAGAATGGGAGAAAATATTCACAAACTGTACATCAGACAAGAAAAAAACAAACCACCCATCAAAAAGTGGACAAAAGACATGAATAAGATAGAAAAACGGCCAACAAACATATGAAGAAAAGCTCATCATCACTAATCATCAAGGAAATGCAAATTAAAACTACAATGAGATACCACCTTACCCTTATCAGAATGGCCATTACTAAAAAGTCAAAAACCAATAGATGCTGGCATGGATGCAGAGAGAAAGGAATGCTTATACACTATTGGTGGGACTGCAAATTAGTACAACCTTTATGGAAAACAGTATGGAGATTTCTCAAAAAACAAATGTAGACCTACTATTCGATCCAGCAATCCCATTGCTGGATATCTACCCAAAGGAAATGAAGTCATTTTATCAAAAAGACAGCTGCACTCAAATGTTTACCACAGCACAATTCACAGTTGCAAAGATGTGGAATTAACCTAAGTGCCCTTCAATTCATGAGTGGGTAAAGAAAATGTGAGATACACAGACACACACACACACACACACACACACATACATACACATACACACATACATACAATGCAGTACTACTCAGCCATAACAAAGAATGAAATAATGTCATTTGCAGCGATGTGGAGGGAACTAGAGACCATCCTAAGTGAAGTATCGGAATGGAAAACCAAATATATGTTCTAATAAGTGGGAGCTAATAGATAGGTACACATGGGCACAAAGAGATATAAAGAATGTGAGAAACCAGGAAGAGGGGAGGGTAGGAGGGTAGGGGTGGGACAAAAACTGACCTACTGGGTACAATGAACACTATTCTGGCAATGGGCACACCAAAAGCCCTGATTTAAGCATTAAACAGGACATCTTTGTAACAAAACACTTGTACCCCCTTAATTAATATTTTAAAATTTAAACATAACCCATTTAATGAGATTTTAGAGTTTTTAAGGCCTGACTTAACCTTTGCCTTACATGGCCTTGGGTCCCGTTTGTAATATAGTGTCCTATTACCACACACACACACACACACACACACACACACAAAGAATATGTCAAATAAAAAGTAAAAGCATTTTCTCTATATGAAAGGAAAGTTTGTGAAAGCATGAGGGAAGAAAAAACTTCTGAATTCCACCCACAAGCCTGCTCCAAGTTCACAAAACAAATAGCTAACCCATTAGGGAGTTTCTTTTGCCAAACCATGATATTAAAGTTATTAAGTATCCCATGTCTATATAGTACTTAGCAGAGTAATACCCTAAGTATCTTTTATTATTTATGTTATGGTAATATCTTTTCAACCTATTATTATTAGGAAAGCCACCAATAGTCAGGGGATAACACTATTTGGAAACATAATGACCTATTTGCTTTATTTATTGTGGTCACGTTGCCCCAGTCTCTTCCTCTGTCTTAAAATTTTAATAGGAGGCTTTAATTAACTTAATATTTTAATGCAAGCCTAACACCTCTTATATCCTCCTCAACAGGAATATTAAAATACTAACCTGTTCAAGTTCATGGAAAGAAAATTCCAGAATCAGGAATGAGGTTATTTTGCTCTTGAGGATTGAGGAACTACCATTCACTAAACACCTTCCATGTATGTTGGGCACTCTGCTAGGGACTTACTATATATGATTTCACTTAACATCACATCACTACCAGAACGTATTGTCTCCATTTTACACATAAAAAAGGATCTAAATACTTCTAATATCAAACTCCTCTCAATATGAACCAGAATGGACCCTGAAGAGGTCACCTACTTTGACCATATGCCTCTAATTAAGTGCTAGATCCAGATAAAATTCAGAAAGAATCTAGAGATCTATCAAACTCCTCATTTTACAGATGAAAAAAAGGGAGTCATGGAGATGCCAAGAGACAGGCCTAGGGTCACAAAGTTTAAGAGAGCATCAAGAAATGTAAAAAGGTTTCCTATCATTCCTGCTCTTCTTTCTTCATGAGACCATGCAGCCTCCTTCTAGATGCAGGCTTCTCCCACCTGCCTCAGTCAGGTGGGAAAAGCAGCACAGAGAGCACAAAGGAGAGGCAGGGAAGGAACTAGTGTGCTGCCTGAGTTCCAATGTTTCTTCTGGGAGACAAACTACATACCCTCATGGCCTGGCAAGGTTTAAGGAGGTCAGAGTTTAGTTAGAAATGTCTGCATTGAAGTTTTGCCATGCTACTTCTCAAACTACTCTTTTTTAAATCATCTACAGGGTAAAATATTATAATATTATACTTATTAGGGTTGAGATAAAGATTACATGAGCTATATTTGTAACATTTGCATTACAAAGTAAGTGGTCAATAAACAGTACCTATTAGTATAACTTGTCTCCTCTCTTTTGCAGTAAAAGCTTTAACATCCTCTTCCCTCAATCCCTAATGTCTGTAGATCAGAGGTTCTCACAACACAGATTGCTAGCCCAACTCAGAGAGTTTCTGGTGTCTAAGAATTTGCATTTCTTTTTTTTTTTTTTTTTTTTTTTGAGACAGAGTCTCGCTCTGTTGCCCAGGCTAGAGCGAGTGCCCCGGCGTCAGCCTAGCTCACAGCAACCTCAAACTCCTGGGCTCAAGCGATCCTTCTGCCTCAGCCTCCCAAGTAGCTGGGACTACAGGCATGCGCCACCATGCCCGGCTAATTTTTTCTATATATATTTAGTTGGCCAATTAATTT
>CAUYRT010024295.1:0-65490 GCA_963574885.1 Lepilemur ruficaudatus | reverse complement strand
AAATTAATTGGCCAACTAAAAATATATAGAAAAAATTAGCCAGGCATGGTGGTGCATGCCTGTAGTCCCAGCTACTTGGGAGGCTGAGGCAGAAGGATTGCTTGAGCCCAGGAGTTTGAGGTTGCTGTGAGCTAGGTTGATGCTACAGCACTCTAGCCCGGGGAACAGAGTGAGACTCTGTCTCAAAAAAAAAAAAAAAAGATTTGTCTTTTCTTCCACTTATTTATTTATTCAGTCATTTATTTATATCACTGTTGTCTCATGAACATTTATTTTATACTCTGGATTATAATCTAAATATTACCTTATTTATTTTGTTGCTCAAATTGTTCTAGCTTTGGCCATTGGGAGCTTTTTCAGGTTGGCTCTTGTGTCCGTTTGACATGTCCCCATCTTTTTATTTTTTGAACACTTTCTTACTTTCTGCTGTGGTAAGATGCCGCGGGATCATCTTGTATTTCTCCTGCCTCAGCCCTAGAATCAGCCATTTCTCAAAGGAGACCTGGTTCCTTTTGGAGAATGGTATTTAGAAACCAAGCTCTGGGCACTGGGTGTGCTTGTTGCTGGATGTCATTGCTTCTGGGCCCTCTTAGTGAACATAGCTGGATAATACATACATGTATACTAAGTCATAAATATAATTGTAACTGTTCCTGTGTCTATCCATTTTATACATATTAAGTTCATACTAATGTCTCTGACTCCACTCCAGGACATGGTATGACTTTAATGTAGCATGTTAACCTGCCTAATTATGCTTTCCTTAGAGTCTTGTTTGTATTCTTCAGGTATATTCTGGCTAGGGAAACAAGGTGAGGAAATTTCAAGATATAGACTGGCTAGATAATGAAATGTTACTCTACAGTGGTAATTTTTGATGAGTAGTTCTCTCATAGTAAGCTAACAATTTCTGAGTAATTGAAAGGTAGTGTATTTTTTCTATATTTACTTTTATGATGTTATAAACACTTAAACCATTGCTGTTTTCCATCTTTCAACCATGCATATTTAATTTAGTGTAGTGGATTATTGATATTTTATTCATTTTTATTTTCACTCAAGCAACCTTTCAAAATTCTCACTTAAAAATTATACATGATAATTTCTACCTCATGAGATTCTAGTGAAGAATAAATTTATGCATTTGAAATTACTTTGGAACTCTTGAGTTCTTGCTTCAGTTAGATAACATATGTTAGAGTTATACTCATTTAGGAAGAATTGGTTAAATACATTTACTTTGGTATGATTTTTAATATGTGTCGTGATTACAGACATCTCAGGGTTGGTTCCCTATTCCAATTTTATAAACATTTTCACAAAATGAATCTCTTATTAATTAATTCACCACAGTATCAAGCTCCTATTATGTGCTAGGCATAAAACAAACATGATGCAGCTCACATGCAGAGATTTAATAACCTAATTCCTAACTTATCAGCTTGTCTTCTATTAGCATTAATGGAATCTAGATAGGAGTCTAATTTAATGGTCTCCTAGAATCCTTTTTGATATTTTGCATTTTAGTGACTCTCTGGGGAGTTCCTATCATCCTAGGTGAATATTAGGGGTCTGTGTCTGCCTTGACAGGGTGGTTTTATGGCCCCAGTGAATCCCCTCCACCCCCCAAAAAGAGGAAACTCCATGAGAGCAGAGGCATTGCCCGTGGGGATCCCAGCTATTCCTGTCTTAACTGCTTAGGGAAGATTTAATGATAGAGGAGGAATGAAGGAAGGAGTCTGACCAAACCTCATGTGACTGTAGCTGAGAGGCTACATTTTCAGAAATAGAGGAGACCTACCTAATGCTGAGGGAAGCAGCAGTAGATGTTTGGTTTTATTTTACTTTCAGGACTAGAAATACCATCCCCCATCCCCGTCCCCTCTTATTGTAATTCGCCCCAAGCCCTAGCGAAAAGCTCCTTTGTTAAACTACCTGTCTATTAATTTCCTAGGTACCAGAGAAATAGAATATCAATTAGGTATCAAGTTCCCTGAAAGTCCTTTGTAATATTATTGTTGGGTACTCTGGATAATGCCCATTATATTGAACAGCATATTCATACCATATTTCTCTGTATAATTTCTATTTTAGGCAAAGGGGAAGGTAACATTTGTTGATTACCTAATGTATGTTAGGTACTATGCTGGGCACTTTATAATATAGACTTTCTCTTAATTCTTTTGCTCCCAACAAGACTATAAGGAATTGGGCTAGGCATGGTGGCTCACATCTATAATCCTAGCCCTTTGGGAGGCCGAGGCAAGAGGATCGCTTGAGGTCAGGAGTTTGAAACCAGCCTGAACAACATAGCAAGACCCCATCTCTGTTAAAAAAAAAAAAAAGACTATAAGGAATAGACATTATCTACAATTTACAAGTGATGAAATCAAGGTCAAACTGCTAATAATTAACAGAGCTGGTTTTTGAATCTCAGTTTCTCTGACCTTAAAGACTGTGATCTTTGTACTTACATGAACATTTTAAGGTAAAGCTGAATTATTCTACTCTTGTATTGGCAATAAGGTACCCTGCATCCGAGCATTTTGAAAAATTAAAACGACCTTATAAATACTCTAAGATAAGAATTGAAATAACAGACCTATTAAAATAATTTTTATAATATACTGTGGTGAAAAACCAGATTGCTTTTACAGTGAATGAAATGTGAACTTGGATTTTTGTCATATAAAGTACATTTATTATGATTTGTCATTCATCTATAGGAAAAGAGAAAAGCATCCCATGGATATATTTGACATGGCTAGACATCGGTTGCAAGCTCCTGTCAGAAGACAGTCACCTAAGGCCTTAGATGCTATCACTTTTCAGAATATTCATGATTTTAATGAGCTAAAAGATAGAGGTGAGTAGATTGCTGCTCTTTTAAAGATATAGCAAGAGTGTTTTATCCATATTTAAGTATCTTTAAAGATGTTCGTACTCTTTTTCCTAAAGTAAAATTTTATGGTATTTAAATTACAATGAATAAAACTTCTATATACTCTAGCTCTTCACTTTACTAATCTGGTCAGTGAAGCTTTAGTTTGGCTAAATATTTTCTTTTGGAGAGCATATAGCTATTAAAGCTTTGAGTGGGTGAGATAACGTAGACTAGTGTGAAGAACGGAACTTGGCATTTTATGCAGGATGGACAGAGGAAGACGAGCTTTTGAGAAAGACTGAGGAGAAGTCAGAGCGACCTGAGGAAAAGCGGGAGAGTGTGGGATCCTCAAAGCTGAGAGCAGAGAGTGAGTGTGTCAAGGAGAAGGGATCGCCTGAGATGGATACCGGAAGATGTCTGTGGGTCAGAGGTCATTGGTGCCCTCGACTGGATCTTTTTGAGTGGAATAGAAGTGAAGTGAGGCTTGACTTAGGAGGCAGGATGTTGGAGACAACAGTCGTAAGTCTACCCTTGGAAGAAGCTTGGCTGGGGAAGGGGAGGGAGGGGTCAGGTGGCAGAGGGACTTGTTAGGGTGCAAATGTGAAGAGCTGCTACAGGAGGAAGAGGCTCTGGCCACAGGAGAGGGAGGGAGGGAGTGATTGCTGAGGTGAGCAGGGCCTGGGTAGCCCGAGGTTTTCTAGGGGATTGAGGGAAGAGAGTTGAGAGATTTGATGTAGCCCTTTAGGGAGAATGAGAGAGAAAGCTTAGTATGGAAACAGGATTGCCAAGCTATAGGAGGCCTGGGAGACTGAAAATGCGTAGAGGAACCAAAGTGTATATTCTATGTGCTTTTTCTTTAGGAGTGTTCAGCACAGCAGGTGTAGGAGCAGAGAAGGCAAATCACTGGATGTGTGGCTATGACCTACGCCAGATAAACTAGAATTTAAACTGTTCTTCTCTTTGAAAGTATTATCTATTTATTGTAGAAAATTTTCAAAATACAGAAAGGTAGAAAGAAAAATCACTTTAGTCAAACCGCCTATATAAGCACCGTTAACATTTAGGATGTCTTCTAGTCTTTTTGTACATAATTAAAACCAAAAAAATATAATTATGTTATTTACTTAATTTTTTTTCTCATTTTTTTCACTTAGATTATTTGCATGTATCATCAATTACACATAAAATAGTAATTTTTTATGTTACCATTTATTAATTACTTACTATCTGCCAGACATTGTATTAAACCAGTGGGTCTCAAGAGTTTGGTATGGAGACCCATGAGGTCAAAATTGTTTTTATTATAAACTAAGACATTATTCATCTTTTACATTCTCATTCTTTCACATGTATACAGGTTTTCCAGACGCTGTGTGACACGTGATGACTTCATCTCTCTGAAGCTAATAGAATGTGTGTTTATGTATTGTGTTTTATAAATGAGTTTTAATTTGTAATATGGCAAATGTGTGTGTGTGTGTATGAGAGACAGAGAGAGACATAAATGAAAGCTCTTTGGGGCACTGAATTTTTAAGAGTATAAAAAGATCTTGAGACCAGACAGGTTTAAGCCATAGAATTGAGCCGTTCATTTCCCTGTGTTATGACATCTAGTCCTCATTCACCCTATCACCTGGTTGGTGGTATTGTTTTTTACTGAGTCGGGAAATGGTGAAGCTAGGGTTCAATCCAAGCTTGTATCCAGAGCCTCTTCTGTTAACTCTGCTCTTAACCGTTTTCTAATTCTTAGATATTCAAGATGTTTTCCATTTTCACTATTTTATTCTTTTGATAATTTCCGATCATATTCTTTTTACATATTTAGGATCATTTCTTTATATTCCAGCAATGTAATTAGTGGGTCAAAGGCAATAATATTTTCAAGGGTTTTTATTATATATGTATGAACTATAGTTTTATTCCCAAGATTTAAAAATTGATATTTAATATTTTTATTTTGGTCAGTTGATGTTCATGAAATTGTGACAGAGGTGAATTCTTAGACCATTATTTTGCCCAGCAGTGATATTCCTTCTGAAGTTCCAGCCAGTCTGCCTTTATCTTGCTCTCTGCGTATTTGCAAGGGCTAAAATATTAATTGGTCAATAGTATTGTGTTTTGATTTTTCCAGTATATTTTAGGGATCAGCTATGATTGTAGTGTCTCATGGCTGCCTGAGTCAGAGCCATGTGACTAGCCACGTGGATATACCTGCATATAGTTGCCCTGTTGTGTGTTTTGGGTGTATCTTGGGGGACTGGGAAGGTGTAGGGATGGAGAATGCACCATCCACATGCTACTGCTTGTTCTGGGGTCTTCCTTATGTTGATGAGTTTGTGAAAAGGCACTTATTAAAGAATATTAATTTCATGTTCTTAAGTTTTATGGCTGTTTTACTGTCCTTTGACTTTGGTGATGTTTCAGTATATTCCTTGATTTTGAAATTAGTTTACTCATATGTATAATATAATGAAGTTTTATAAAATCTCATTTGCAAACAATATTTAACTTAGTTATGTAACATATTTTTTTGTACCAGATTCAGAAACACGAGTTGATCTGAAATTTAGGTACCCGGACCCTCCAAGAGATCATCATACCTTAGAGATTCAGCAGCAGGCTCTACTAAGAGAGCAGCAGAAGAGGCTGAATAGAATAAAAATGCAGGAAGGTGCTGAAGGTAAGGAATAATCATTACTGCTTCAAATAGTCTCAGGGGCTTGTTCTGTAGGCTTGCTTTTTCTTCATGTCTCCTCTTGATTTCAGTCCCAGGCAGGCCCCTGCACTGACAACTCCATGCCCACGTGGCCCTTTTGGCTCATAGTCCCAGAGAAGAACAAGTTCAAGAGAGGATTCTGATTGGCTTGACTAGGGTGGTATATTTATGCATGAGAGGGGCCCAACCATTCACTGTAACCAGGAGGATTGAATATTTTGACCAGGCCAGTGATATCTGCCCCAGAAACTAGGAACCAAAGGAAGGAATGCTGGGTGGACATGTCAGTATGGGACATTTTTCTACTGTGTGGGGAGGTGCATTTAAGTTTTGATGTGGCATAAAATCTATAAAGCATCAGGCTGGGCTATGAAGATGTTTTCATATAATCAGCCAATCAGCAGATACTTACTGAGTGCCACGAGGAGCACAGGTACTGACCTGTATCCAGGGGATTTGGTGATGAATGAAATGGGTTACTGCTCTCAAGGACCATATACTCTATTGGAGAAGTTAGATGCTAAATAAGTGTAAATGCGATAAATACTGCAAAGGAGAAATTTGGGTCCCGTGGGAGTGTGTAACTGGGGTTGGGGTGGGTGGACACCTACAGGCAGAGTGGAGCTCATTGTCTCAGAGAGCACGGAGGGGCCCTGTGGATACCCAGGTATACTGCACGGCCCTCACGCCTGGATTTCATCAGCTTTGCCAGCTTTCACACATTGAGTGTGGCCATGGAAAATGAGTAATAAAAACACAACAGTCAGATAACAAGAATAGGAGGGATGGTCCTGCCAGTTATTTTTAGGAAAACCTTGGCAGGCTGGTCTGGCTTGAACAATCTGAGGAAGCTTTTTTGGCCTCATGAGATAGCATCACAGGAGTAAGTTATACAGCACTTTAGGCCCAGATCATAGGTCAAGGCTTTGATAAATATTTGTATAGGAAATGTCTGCCCGCTGTCTGGTACAAAATTTTTACTAACAGCCTTATAGATCACCCAGTGATAGCAAAATAACCCAAAATGCTATGATAAATAGTAGCCATGTCATCTGGAGAGAGGAGAGAAGCAAGTACCTTCTTCAACATTTATACCCAATGTGGTGGCGTTTTTCTTTAGAAGTCTCAGATGATCATCTGATCTTGTGAAATCTTGGCAACTTAGGCTCATTAGCCCAAAAATAGTCCCTAGGTGATACAGGTACATTTTGACACTCAGGATATCCATCCCCCACAGCAACCGCGTCCCAGCTTCCAACAAACACCATGATGGCATAATTCATAAGAATATGGTCTAACTATAAACAATCAGAAACATGGCTATCAGATATTTTGAGAAGGAATATAGTCTGTCATTGCAGCCTGTTTATTCCTAGAGGCAGTATCTAAAAGGACAAAATGCACTATTCAGAGGAACACATAGGAGAGACTTTGGGATACCTGATCCAGAATCTTTGCCTCTGGAACTAGGCGTCTAGAATTGAGCTTACTTCAGTTTCATGTGTGGGAGCCCCCCAACTTTCTACACAGATTGTAGACATGTGGCAGAAGATGAAGAATCCTGCATTAATCATTTTGGTTTTCCATAGGCACCAGTTTTCTGTTAGCCATGATTTTACTTCTTACGTTCATTAATGTGAATGGGAGAATTTTGTCCAATCAGAATGGATGCAGGGTTATATTTATTGATAAGTAATATCTCAAACATATTCTTAAGTGTGGTAGTTGAAAAGTAATTTCCAGTAGTGAGCTAGTCATAAAGATATTCTAAAAATTTATTTTCATTTAGTAAACATTTTCTAACCTTTAATTTGCTTTTGTTCACCATTGACTACAGTTGACTTAGATGCCATCCCAAGTGCTAAAGTACGAAAGCAAAGAATGGTAAGCAACCAGTTATAATTTTTCAAGTTAGTTTTGGGGGGCTAAAAATTTATAGGCGTATAAGTAAATATTCCAAATTTTGAATTCTTTGGGAAAATTGAGTTAAGAATGTAAATCTTATCTCATTATTATAATAGTTAGAGAAGTGTTAGTATAGTACAGAGAGAAAACATATCATAATGGCTAAGAGCAAGATTCTAGCACTAGGCTGTTCAGGTTAGTCTGTTTTTAGCTGTGTGACTTAGGGCAAGTTATTTAATCTCTCTGTGCCTTAGCTTCCTAATCTGTAAAATGAGGATAATAGTACTTGCCTCTGAGGGTGGCTACAAGGATTAAATCAATATTTGCAAGGCAGTTAGAGACAGGCCTGGCATACGTTAATAATAATTTCTGTATAAGTGTTTATTAAATGAATAAACATAGCTCACGTGTTGTTGTGAGGATTGAGATAATATATCGAAAGCCTTTAGAGTAGGGCCTGGCCCACGGCGAGTGCAGTGTGTAAGTGTTGTTCTCGGTAGTATTAGTGGTGGAAGTGGGGGTCTATGATGAGAGCAGTGGCCTGTAGAGAAAACAAGCAACGGAAGGGGAAGGGGACAGAGAGGGTAACGCTCACTCTTACCCTGAAGTGGTGACATTTTGCAAGATTGAATAAGGGGATGGGTGCGCTGTTTGCATTCAACAGGTATTTACTGAATGCCTCCTATGGACCAGAAACTGTTGTAGGTGCCAGGGGCCTGGGAGTAAACAAGAGAGACAAAACCCCTGCCCTCTGAGGGCTTGCATTCTGGCAGGAGGGGAGGCAATAAACAAATCGATAGTATGTTAAATCATGGTGCTATGGGGAAAGTGATAGCAGGGAAAACAGTGGGCAAGGGGCCTCACTGGGTAGGTAACATTTGAGGAGGCACACCAGGGAGGTGGCCATGGGATATAGGGTGACATCCAGAGGAAGAATATTCCAGGCAGGAGCCCCGCAGGGGTTGGCCTGGTGCCCCTGAGGAGCAGTGAGGAGGCCAGAGGTGGGAGAACCACCAGTGAAGGCCAGTGGGGGCTGGTGAGCAGGGGTGATGGGCGAGGCTGCAGGGCCTCAGAGGCCGTCCCAGGGCTTTGCACATGATGAGAAGCTTCCAAAGTCTTTGAGTGGAGGAGTGACGCGATCTGCTTGAGATGTTCGCTTGTTCACTGACTGCTGTGTGCTGAGAACAGGCTGAGAGGGACGGGGCAGGAGGCTATTACCAAGAATCTAGGCAAGAGATAAGCTGGTGTAGCCTGGGGAGGGTGGGGCGGGAAGCAGTGGGACTGGTCAGAAGTGCATGGATTTATTTTGAAAGGAGAACTGATAGGGTTTTTTGCATACTGAAATGGAACGTAAGAGGAGTCAAAGATGGGCTTCATGGTTTATGGCTGGGAGTTGCTATTTACAGAGGTGGAGAAGCAGGAGAAACACATTTAGGGGTCAGGGGAGAAGCTTGGGCACTTAGATTAGACATGGTAAGTTTGAGGTGCCTGTTAACCCAACAGTTGGAGCTGGCGAGTACACACATGTGAGAGAGTTCAAGGGGAGAGAGAGAGGTTGGAAATACAGATTCAATCTTCACAGCACCTTTATGATATAGGTAGTATTTTCTCCATTTTCAGATTATAAAAGTAAGGTTCAGCTAGGCTCTTACTTGCCCAGGGTGATCAGTTAGTAGTTGCTGGTGCATGGTTTTGAACTGACAGTGGTGTTGCTAATAGCTGCCATTTATTGACCACACTCTACCTGTGCAAGGTACTTGACATTTATTGGCTCTGAAGTTCACAAGGTAAACTCATCCCTGCTTTACATAAGGGGAAACTGATATTTAAAGGCTTGTTATCTTGCCCATAGTCACATAGCCAAGAAGCAGGAAAGCCCAGGTTTGAACCCAGGCTGGACTCCAGAGTTCTTATGTGTCCCTGTACCCCATGGCCTGAGACATCTTGACACCTATTTGGGAAGACTCTGCAGGTCTGTAGGCTTCTTCTTGTGTGGCAGTCATGTTTCTCAGTGAAGATACTGAAATTTAACATCTGTGATTTTGGTTAAAATCCTGGATTAATAACAGATTTTGCTGAGTAGAAGTGCAGCATAAGCCAACAGTGTTTGTCATGGCTGTTACAAAAAAGTTAATCAATCTCGGGCTCCTGATCTTCCTAGAAACTGGGTTATATGGAAAACACAGGGCGAAATTGGGGGTGTCATGGAGAAGATGGAGCATAGGCAAACCGTGATCACTGTTGTGAGAGGGCCTGAGATGCAGGGTGTGCCAGTGCTCACACAGCTGCGCCAGCCCGTTTGACCCAGCTGCTGTGACTGTCAGCACCGTTATGATCATGCTGGAAAGTACAAGTAGAATCAATGGGTGGTAAATCAGATTTAAATTCAGTACATGGAAGAATTCAGTGTAAGAGAAGAACTTTCTCATGATGAATGCTGTGCATTAGTGGAATTCATTGCCTTAAAAATTAGTAGACAGCCATTTGCTGGAGTGTTCTAGCAAAGCCCAGAAATCTGGCAAGGAGGTGCAGTGGGATGACGTTAGGTTCCTTCTGACATATAAGGTGAAATTCTCTACTATAACATTCTCTATATGTAAATTTAAGTTAGCTCTCATTTGGGAGCTTATTATAAGTCCAACCCTAGCATTATTGTTTTTCCCCTGCCATCTGTCCCACTATATCTGTGCTATGTCATCATGACAATTGCTGTGACATAGGGCTGTCATCATCCAAGAGTATGCCTCCCTTTCCTCTATGAGACCATGGTCTGCTCCGGAGCAGAAACTCCTAATTCATCTTTGTATCCCCAGTTCCTAGCATGGAAGAAATAGTGCACTATACAGATTTATTGATAGGATGAATGAATTTCGGCAGTAGTTTAAAGATTTTTAATGTTTAATTGGGTTTATTGCTTCACACCCTATTATATTTTCATTGGTAGTAATGTGATCCTTTATTTGATTTCAACCACAAGGGGGCAGGAAGAAGTGTTGTTGGGGAGAGTCTGCTTACCTGCCAGAATCTCTAGGCCGGGGAGATCAAGTCTTAGTGAAGACTGTCGCCTTCACTGTCTTCGTAGGAGTTATATGTGCTGTTTCCAGTATTTTCTGGGCACTGGAATGTGGTACAGAAGTCAGTCTTAGCTCTAGTCCCAGTCCCATCTTCTTTTGCTTTTTGGGGGGACCGTGTGGAATTTTGTGCCGCCTCTTAGTAAAAGTTGTTGTATTTCCACACAGAACTAAGACAAATAAATAGTCACTGATATATGTTGTTTCTTTTAGCCCACAGATGACACTAATGATTTCTTGAAAAATTCATTATTGGAATCTGACAGTGCTTTTATTGGTGAGTATATTTATCTTAATTTATTAATGCTATATTATGTAAATATTAAACAATACTTAACATTTCTTTTAAAATGCCCTTCTCCATACTCGCAAAACCAGTCCTGTACTCTGTTGTGCAAGGTGGTAAAAAAAAGAATATTCTGTTGTACTGTTTTAATGAATAATTGTCAAATATGGCTTGCAAAGTTTTCAAAATAAGAATTACTGAAATGAATTTTAAAAGTCTTAAGAATAATTGGCAACCCCCCCCCCACCTGTACATGAATGTTCATAACAGCTTTACTTCTAATATCCAAAAACTGGAATCAGCCCACATGTCCTTTAAAGATGAATGGTTAAACAAACTCTGATACATCCACGTCGTGGAATACTACTCAGCAATAAACAGGAACAAACTGTTGAAACATGCAACAACTAGGATGACTCCTGAGGACATATGCTGAGCAAAAAAGCCAATCCCAATAAGTTACACACCGTATGATTCCATTTATAGAACATTTTTGAAATGAAAAAATCTAGAAATTGAGAACAGATTAGTGGTTGCCAGGGGTTGGGGGTAGACGGAAGTGTATATATAGTTATCAAAGGGCAACAGGAGGGGCCCTTGTGGTTTTAGAACTGTTGAACATCTTGTTTGTGGAGGTAGATACACAATGTAAACAGGCAGTAAAAACATATAGAACTTAATACATACGTGCAGACATACAAATGAGTACAGGTAAAATGGTAAATTTAAATAAGATCTGTGGGTTCTATCAGTATCAGTATCCTGGTTGTGAGATTGCACTGTAGTTTTGTAAAATGTACAATTGGGGGAATCTGGGCAAAGTATAAAAGGGATCTCTATTATTTTTTACAACTGCATGTGAATCTACAATTATCTTAATAAATACTTCAGTTAAAAAAATCATAGGAATATTCAGTCTTCAGAAGGTATGTAAAGGTACAATGGGATCTTTTTTCCTTAATTACTGTGATATACCTTTGTAATTACGTACTCTGATCATAATGTGTTTCTACTATCCTAGGACCATCAGGGAATTAATTCTCTCTTGTTTCATACGAATTACTTCAAATTTTCATATGATAGAAATTACTAATTATATTTCTTAGTGGCTCTTTTAAAAAACATGTTTTTCCTTTCTAAGGAAGTAGCACTATGGAGAGTGACTAAAGACAAATCAGCAAGAGATAGGGATGGGAAGATAGCCAGTCTGTGAAGGCATCAGGGAAACATGACCTGTTTTCCCTAACAATGAAGATCATCCAGACCACTCAAAATAGTGTCTTGGAATATTTCATTATGTTAGACCAAAGATACAGCAGTCTGTCTTTTTGGTTAAAAAAATAATTTTTAAAAATTGTGGTAAAATACACGAAAATGTAAAATTTACCATATCAACCACTTTTAAGTGTACATTTGAGTGGCATTAAGTACCTTCGTATTATTGTACAACCACTACTACCATCCATTGTCTGAATTCTTCATGTTGAAAACTGAAACTCTTCATACTAAACAATAATTCCCCATTCGCCTTTCCCTCCATCTCCTGGCAACCACCATTCTACTTTCCATCTCCATGAATTAGACTACTGTAGGACTTCATGTAAGTGGAATCATACAGTATTTGTCTTTTGATGACTGGCTTAGATAACTTGGCATAATGTCCTCAAGGTTCATCTATGTAGTAGCATGTGTCAGATTTTTTCTTTTTTAGGGATAAATAATACTCCGTTGTATGTATGTACCATATTTTGTTTATCCAGTCATTTGTTGATAGACACGGGTTGCTTATACCTTTTGGCTCTTGTGAATAATGGTGCTGTGAACACAGGTGTGCAAATATGTCTTAAAGTCACTGCTTCCAATTCTTTTGCATGTATACCAAGAGTTGGAATTGCTGGATCATATGGTAATTCTGATTGTTTGAAGAATCACCACACTGTTTTCCACAGCAGCTGCACCATTTTATGTTCCCACCAACAGTGCACAAGAGTTCTAGTTTCTCTACATCCTTGTCAATACTTGTTACTTTCCATTTTTTGGATAGTAGCCATCCTTGTAGATGTGAAGTGGTATCTCCTTGTGGCTTTGCTTTGTATTTCCATAATGATTAGTGATGTTGTTGAACATCATGTGCTTGTTGACCATTTGTGTATCTTCTTTGGAGAAATGTCTGTTGAAGTCCTTTGCCAATTTTTAAAATCAGGTGGTTTGGGTTTCTGTTGTTGAGTTGTAGGTGCTCTTTATTATATGTTCTGGATATCACCCTTATCAGATATATGATTTACAAATGTCTTCTTTATAGTAGGTTGCCTTTTGACTCTCTTGATTGTGCCCTTTAATGCACAGAAGCTTTTAATTTTGTTGAAACCAATTTATGGTTTCTTTTGTTGCCTGTGCTTCTTGTGTCATATCCAAGAAATCATTGCCAAATCCAATGCTATGAAGCTTTTCTCCTATGTTTGCTTCTGAGAGTTTTATAGTTTTAGCTCTTACATCTAAGTACCTAACAACAGAATGTCAAAATACATGAGACAGAAACTGATAGAACTGTAAGGAGAAATAGATGAATCCACTATTATGGTCATAGATTTCATCACCTCTCTTTCAGAAATGTACAGATACGGTAGGCAGAAAGTCAATGAAGACATAATTGAACTCAACACCACTATCAGTCAATAGTGGATGTAATGGACATCTGTAGACTACTTCATTAACAACAACAGAACACATATTCTTTTCAAGCTAACATGGAACATTCAGGATGGACCACACTCCGGGCAATAAAACATACCTCAGCAAATTCAAAAGGAGATGAATCAGTCTAAGACTCCAATGGTCTGAAATCAATAACAGCAAGATAGCTGGAAAAAATCCCCAAATACTTGGAGATTAAACACCATACTTGTAAATAACACATGAGCCAAATGAGTAAATTAAAAAAATTTTTGAGCAAAATATAAATAGTTTATCAAAATTTGTGGGATGTATTAAAAGTAATGCTTAGAGCAAAATTTATAGCATTGAATGCATACATTAGAAAAGTAGAAAGGTCTAAAATCAATAAGCTTCCACATTATGAAACTAGAATAAGAGCAAATTAAATCCAAAGTAAGCAGAAGAAAGGAAATAATAAAAATTAGAGCAGAAATCAAAGAAATTGAAAATAGGAAATCAATAGAGAAAATGAAACCAAGAGCTGTTTCTGTGAGAAGATCAATAAAATTGACAAGCCTGTGGCCAAACTAATAAAAAAAAGAAGATACAAATTACTAATACCAGAAATGAAAAAGGGGACATCACTACAGAGCCTATGGACGTTAAAAGGATAGTCAAGGAATACTATGAACAACTCTATACCCACAAATTTGATAACCTAGATAAAATCTAGCTATTCATGGTAACTCAGCAAACTAGGAATAGAAGGGAAATTTCTCAGCTTGTTAGAGAACATATACAAAAACTCTACAGCTAACATCATACTTAGTGATGACAAACCAGAAGCTTTCTCACTAAGATCAGGAACAAGGCAAGGATGTCCTCTCTTACCACTCCTTAACATCACACTGGACATCCTAGCTAATACAATAAAGCAAGAAAAGGATATAAAGGTGTATTGATAGGGAAGGTAGAAGGAGAAGTGTCTTTGTTTGCAGATGACATGATTGTTTGTAGAAAATCTGAATAAATCAACTTAAAATCTCCTGGAATTAATAAGCAGTTAATAGCAAGAATGTGTGATACAAAGTTAATAAATAAAAGTCAGTCAACTTCCTGTACACCAGCATTGAACAAGTGGAATTTGAGATTTGAAACACAATACTATTTACATTAGTACCCCCCCAAAAAGAAATAATGAGATATAAATCTAACAAAAATATATAAGATCTGTCTAAGGATACTACAAAACTTTGATGAGAGAAACTGAAGAACTAAATAAATGGAGAGAGATTCCATGTTTATGGACAGGATGACTCAGTATTGTCAAGATGTCAGTTTTTCCCAGCTGGAATAAACTACTGAAACGTGGTACAACATAGATGTACCTTAAACACATTATTGCTTAGTGAAAAGACATGAAAGTGAAAATTCCATGAAATGGAATTCCATTTACGTGGAATGTTAGGTAAGGTAAATCTGTTGAGACAGAGCAGATCAGTGTTTGCCTTGAGGCCAAGCATGTGGGAGTCGGGAGTGGTTGCCAGTGGGCACAAGGAAGCTATTTAAGGTCATAGAAGTGTTCTAGATTGTAGCGATGATTGTATGGCTCTAAATTTACTAAAAATAATTGAACTGTGTGTACTCATTGAACTGTGAGTGTATGTCATGGTATGCAATAGAGCAATTATAAAACAGGCTCTTGGTTCTGCTCTGGTTAAAAGATTTCAAATGGTGTAAGTTTAAGACTCATTCTCCCTTTTGTGGCCCTTTTAGGTGCTTATGGTGAGACATATCCTGCCATTGAAGATGATGTCCTTCCTCCACCATCACAGCTACCCTCTGCGAGGGAGCGCAGGAGAAACAAATTGAAAGGACTGGACTTTGTATGTATGAAATGTTTTTCTTTGCCCCCCTTTTTAGTTTAAAAGAATGAGAGGTCTCTGTGTTCTGACCTATGCTAAATTTGTGTGGCCCAGTAAAAGAAAGAGCACCTATTTGAAATGAAGTAGACATGAGTCTGAATCTAGGCTCTACCACCAATTAGCTAGAGATGATATTGGGTAGCTCTTTGAACTCCGCTGCCTTGACTTCTTTGAGGTAGTATTTTTTTTGTTCGCTGGGGTGGCCATAAGTAGTTTGGCATCCCAACCATCTTTCTTCCCAGAATATATGAATTTCAGAGAAGGCACAAGAAGCAACTGATACCATTTATTGGAAAGCCTGTGACATCTTCTTAATCACCTAACTCTGTGATACAGGCATCATCTCCATTTCGGTCAAACGATTTGCCCAAGGTCACATAGACAAGAGGGCTGAGATTCAAACTCATGTTCTCTTCACTTTGTTCCACAGCTTTACAGTGCAGCCAGTAAAGAGTATAGGCTTTGGAGCCCTCAGTACATGTCCCTACAATGTCCCTTCCTTTGTTAGGTAGGCAGCTTTGGGCAATTTCTTAGTTGGCGTGTTTCCTGATATGTGTGACATGAAGATACAGTTAGAATGTATGTGAAGCATTTAGCACTGAGCCAAGTATGTACGGAGCTCTCAGCAAATGACAGATGCTGCTACTATTAGCATTACTGTGTGAACAGCTTTACCAGGTGATAATAACTTTACTTGCTGCCTTAGGCAGTGGCCAGTCTACTTTGGTCTCTATAGATATGCCTTTATATAAATGAGACCATATAATATGTGGTCATTTGTGACTGGCTTTGTCTTTCTTTTCAGAGGTCATGTTGTAGCATGTGTCAGTACTGATTCCTCTTTATTGCTCGATAGTTTTTTACTGTATGGATATCCCACATCATTGACTGATTGGACATTTGGGTTGTTTTCACTTTTTGGCTATTATGAATAATGCTGCTATTAACATTCAAGTACAGGTTTTGGATGTTTTCATTTCTCTTGAGAGTATACCTAGAATTGTTGGGTCATATGGTCACTCCAAGTTTAGTATTTTGAAGACCTGCCAGACTGTTTTCTAAAGTGGCCACACAAGCAGTATATGATGGTCCCAGTGTGTACATCCTGGCCAACACTTGTTAATGTTGTCTTTCTTTCAGACTAGACCTACCTAGTGAGTGTGTGAAATGATGTCATTGTGGTTTTGAGTTATTTCTCTAATGATGTTGAGCATCTTTTCATATGCTTATTAGCTGGGTGTATTTTTTTAGGAGGTATGTCTATTCAGACCCTCTGCCTATTTTCAGATTGGGTCATCTTTTCATTATTGAGTTATAAGAGTTCTTTATACATTCTGGCTTCAAGTTCAGTATCAGATGTACGATTGCAAATGTTTCCTCCCATCCTGTATTTTTTTTACTTTATTGGTAGTGTCCCTTGAAGCACAAGAGGTTTTAAATTTTGATTAGGTCTGACTTACCAGTCTCTCTTGGGCTTTTGGTGTCTTATCTAAGATCATTAAGATTTACTTTGATTTTTTTTTTTCTGTTTTCTCTTGAATTTAGGTCTCTGATACACTTTGAGTTAATTTTTGCCTATGGTATGAGGTATAGGGGTTCAGGCTCATTCTTTTGTGGTTGTTTCAGTACCTGTTGTTGAAAGGACTGTTATTTCCCCATTGCATTTTGTCCATAAATGTAAGGATTTATTTCTGGATTTCTTTCCTCCATTGATCTATGTGCCTGTCTTTGTAACAGTACCGCACTACCTTGACTACTGTAGCTGGACTGTCTCAGCCCTTGTTTCAGTTTTTTCCTTTAGTGTCCTAGAATTCCCAAGTTTTATCAGACTGGCAGCATTTATGTGTCATCACAGATGCTGTATCTTACCCTTGACTGAGTCATCTGAGCCTGTGAGGATACAGAGCAGTTGGAATATAAATGCTCCATATCTTCATTTACTTCATTTGTCACAAATACATTTATCCAGGTTATGATGTTTTGATTCATTCTGAACATATTTTATGTTAATGACCATTTCTGAAGTTCTGCTTTCTAACTACAGGATAACTGTTGTCCTAATGTACCACCAGATGGTCTCTCTTTAAAATCTGTGTCCAGTGTAAATATCGACCAGATTAGAATGAAAAATGAGGAACGAATGCGTAGACTGAATGAACTTCAGAACAAACCTATCAATACAGGTAAATAGCCAAGTTTAATGGCCTATAGCAAATTTAAACTTGCTTACATGGAAGTTGTCACTGATGGTGGGGGGTAGATGGAGAGAGAGTTCTGTTCAGCAACCCCAGACCTCAGATTCTTTCTACAGAGAGGGTACCCATTTTAGAGTGGATTCTAAACAGATAAAATAATTTTTGCTTATGAAATATATCTAGGCTTTGCTTTCAGCAGGGAAAATGCTGATTAGTGTGGTATAGTACTTAGTGTACTCACTGAAGTGAGAGATTATCTGAAATCGACTTTGAGTTCCCTAAATAGCACATGTAAATTTATAGTCCTGCAGAGTTACTTGGCTTTCCACCCATGGACAAACAAAATAGCTTCAGTTTAATATTTTCTAAGTCAAATAAAACTAGTCTTCTCATTTTGAGTGGGCTTTTGTAACTTGAAGGTTAAAGCTTATCGTGGAGCACAAAGGAAGATGGTTCCTTAGACCGCTAATGAGCTCCTCTGCCAACCCTATACCTACCTCTTTTTTATGTCAATGTTATTAGTCATTGGGATAATGGGACAAATTCCTATTAGTAATAATAGTATTACTATTAGCAAATAGTAGAATGGTTTATTTGTGAAATACTCTTTTAAAAGTTACATACATTACAGTAGTCTTCTAGTAACAACTTTAAGATGTTTTTAGATCCTACCTTTAAATACTGTGATAATTTTTAAAAGGTAACTCATACAATCTCTAGCTGTCAAGGTGTGATATGTTCTGTTGGTGATAATTCCATACCAAATACTAGCCAACACGGTAAATAGATGGAATGGTACTTTTTCTATCATACCTAGGAAAATGTGGAACAGTGGGAAAGGGTATCTTCTAGCTAAAAGGCTCTTTAATTTCTTTTACAACTAATAAACTGAATTAATATTTAACAAGGATATATTTGAGAGAAAATAGAGCATTTTTAAGAATTAGTCTTTCAGAAGGTTTTCAATGTCTAAACTGTTTTGTTTAACATTATCCTTTCGAACAGGAGCTTTTTGGTACGATGTGGATTGATTGCACATTAAATTGATTGCACATATCCCTTTGCTGGGCTAATCCTTCAAAGACCAGGAGATATAATTTAAAAAAAAAAAAAAAGAAATTGACATCACAGGGTAGGAAGACAGATTTTCCTATTATACCTAATAATAAGTAAAATACAGATATGGACGTTGACTACATCAAATTTAATTAAAGAGTGAAACAAATTAAGAGGTACGTCTTAATGGACTAGACATGGCATTCTTACGATAGGTGTAAGAATGGAAGTAATTTCATCCGAACTAGTGCTTTCCCTAAATGACTTTTAATTTCCTTATAGCAGTGTTATAGGTTGGGAGTATTCCTCTAACTTTGCTAAAAAATAAAGTTTTGCGTAGGTATCCACTAGGTTTCTCCTGAAGGTGACAGTTACAAAGTAAGATCGCCTACATTCCTCCAGTCACCAAACACTAGTAATGTTTGGTGGCGTCTCCTTTGATATACTTAGAATCCCTCTGGTCACTAGTACCATGGAGTCAACTTATTCAATTGATTTAGCCCCTTCCTGGGCCTGCTCTCCTACCACTAAAATGGGAGGTCTGAACAAAACAAAAACAATGTAGTTCAGAACATATTGTGGCGAAGTGCAGAGTTGTAACGAGTTGGACTATAGGAGACCAGTGTTTGTGTCACCTGCCTGCCACCTGTGTTACCTGAGTCATGTGTCTCTTGCCTCCTGTAGATGACGACGAGAGTTCACTGGTTGACCCTGATGACATCATGAAACATGCCGGGGATGATGGATCAAACTCTGTAGCAACTGAGCCCTGGCTCCGCCCTGGCACCTCAGAAACACTGAAACGCTTCATGGCAGAGCAGCTGAACCAGGAGCAGCAGCAGGTTCCTAGAAAACCAGGCACTTTCACGTGGGAGGGCCTGTCTACTGCACATGGTTAAAAAGATTAAATCTGTTTTGGACCCAGTAGTGCCTTTTCAGGTAACAGGAATGGTAAATCTGTACCTTTAATAACATGTCCTACTTTGGGCCCCTACCTGAAGTTAATTACTTTTGTTCCATTTGTATATAAAGTGTATTTTTTTTAAAGATGTATATGATGTATGTTATGTACATAAAAGGCCATGATTGATTTATATAATAGAACTGTATAGAATTATTTTTGCACAATTTTGCCATAAATTGTGAGTGGTCATAAACTTTGGATTCAACTACCATATGTGCATTATTTTAAATTCTGCTTGTCAAGATAAGGTGAATAAAACTTAAGTGTCTTAACAGTACTGTAAAGCCAGAATACCCTGTTACATGCACATTTTGCCATTGTTATCTCTACTCAAAGTAATTCATTTAGTAACTGCATATGTTGTAGCTGAGATTACTCTAGCTGCTATGTAATGAAAGAAGCAAATGTGCTACTTACTTTCATGTCATTTGTAGCTGCTGATTCCATGGAAATAATGGGAGCTGTAACTGATTTTATTCCCATGAGCCATAGACTAAATTTGTGTCTTTCTGCCTCTATTTTATTTTTGTGCCAATGAACGCATTGTCTTAAAGTTACTAATTTATGTGATTTGACTACTTCTTGATAGAAATAAATTTTTACTTTTATTAACCAATGTCGATTTCTTATTTTAATTGGCAGTTTAGGTTTCTAGAGGTTGAAGAGAGGAGGTAAAACACCCAGGGGTCAAAGACAGAGACTGGAATCTTTGTTCCCTCACCATGGACCCTTGGATAAGTGAGTCAATCTTTCTAATCACTCTAAGTGATACTTCTCAAAAAGGAAAGATTCATTCAAATTCTGGGAAAGAATTTTGACTTGGATGGTAGGTCTTCAGTACCACGAGAGCTGAGAACATCCCACACAGTGTCTTTGTTTCCTTTGACATAATTAATGATAGACAAGATCAAACAAGTTTGCCACAATTAGATTTGATATTCTAATTTTTGTCTACATGTAAATTTTATACTCACTTTTCTTTTTTTTTTGAGACAGGGTCTTGCTCTGTCACCCTGGATAGAGTGCAGTGGTGTCATCATAGCTCATTGTAGCCTCAAACTCTTGGGCTTATGCCTCCCAAGTAGCTGGGACTACAGGCGCGTGCCACCACACCCAGCTAATTTTTTCTGTTTTTAGTAGAGACAGCGTCTCGCTCTTGCTCAGGCTGGTCTCAAACCCCTGACCTCAAGCGATCCTCTCATCTCAGGCCTCCCAGAGTGCTAGGATTACAGGCGTGAGCCACCATGCCCGATCCTATACTCAGTTTTCTAGATTTTTTCCTTCTGTTGTCGTCTGAAAGTAAGAAGAAAGCCTCTGGCTCCTCTAGGGAGAGTCTGGATACTACACCATTAAATACTAAACTGCCAGGTCATGTGAATCACCTACCCTTAGACAGATAGTAAGATCATGCTGTCCCAGCACTAGCATCCCACTGGGCTTGGACAAAGCTATGTCTTAGGGGTGACAAATCTGGTGTACTTCCAAATGCATCATTAAATTCCTTCTTTTCCTGTTTTTAAACAAAACCCTCTTAAAATTGACATGTTCCATTTTTTTAAAAATGCCTTGTACCACACAATTTGAACTCATTCCTAGTACACACAGTATCATAGCAATCTGCCCCTCTTTTCAGCATTCTGACAGTGTAGAATTTTATATTGGGTTATTAATACATAAAATATTTAAAAATTATGATTATCATATGGTTAAGAGTATAGTGCAAGGGATGATCTAATGCCAGAAGCTGGGAAAAAAAATATCAGAGCCAAAGAATATTCAATTTGTAGTTCTGGCTGAAAATATCCTTTCCATAATTACTTGGCTTTTAACGAAAAACCAGAAAACAATCAATGAAACATGGGGTTGTGGGTTACACAGGTTTTGATTGCACTGATGAAATAATTCAAAAACTTTATTGACCTATAACCTGATTAGAATATGCCAGATGAGAATCAATATTGTACAGAAAGTTGTACAGAATTTTTTACATAGAAAACTTTACATCTGTACCATATACATTTTATCCATCTGAAAAAATTTTCTACATCCACTATTAATACGGAATGCTTGACAATCTTGTCTTTTAACCATCAGAACACAATTCACAGTATGAATACATTTCCAGTAAATCTAACCTCTGCAAACCATGCCAGATTTGTTATTTTAATATATTCAACATTAAATTCTGTACAGAGAGGGAAATCTACATCAAGCCCCGCCACCCAAAAGAAAAGAAAGTGACAGCAACCTAGATTCATTTCGCAGTGATTCAAGTTTCGGTCCATGAAAGATCATTCTATTTTAATGGCTCATCTTTAGAAGCCCTAAGAGAAGTATATATTACAGGTAGTTAAGTCAGTAGGGATATTTTCTACCTTTTTTTTTTTCCTTTCTGTTGTTGATCTTGACAAGCGTCAGCCACTAGCTTCTGGGCATGTTAAAGCCTCAAAATTACCACCCCCTAAAAAGGGCAAAACTAAAAATTCCCACAAAATAAAAAAGACAAAAAGTTCAACCCAGATGTTTAGTGCATTTGACAAAATATGGGTATTTAGCAAATGAATAAGAAAATAAAGAAAACAGTGCAGGAAGAACTATATCATGTTTAAGATTTTTATATTACAGACCTGCATCTCTGTACATTTTTCACAGAAGGATGATTACCAGTATCTCAGATAGCCTGAGTGTGCAAAAATCTTCAGAATAAGAATACCATAGTTGCTAAATATCTTTTACCATGAACAATAATTTCTTCCTCTCCCCCAACCCCCCCCAATTATAAACATTTTATCCTTCAAAATACAGCTCTCCTGAGTTGTACTTCTTGCAGAAGTTCAATCTTTACATCTATAGTTCTTTGGGTAAGTTTCACTTCCACACCTGCCAAAAATATGTGGGGCTCTCCCTGCCACGGAGGACAGGGAGGCCCGTGAGCATAAGCTGACACTGTTTACACATGCTTTCTGCTCAACATGAGCCCAACATGACACACAGAATCCGCCAGGTAAAGGGACTGGAGTGTTGCAAGTTTGAGTATTAATTCTAAACATCTTTACCAGTCACCCTCAGACACTGCAATTCAAAGAATTCATTTTCAGGTAGGAAACCTCGGCTCCAGGGTCCTTTTAAAGAGCGGAGGGATGTAAACACCAACAGAAAAATATTAACTTTCCATCATTGCTTGTTTATTCCAAGTTCCTGTTCAGGTGGTTGTGATATCTGAAAAACTACTCCGATTCGCAGAAAAAATCTTCTAAGAACAGCACGAAGTTCAGGAATCAAGTCAAATTGCATAATTTCACATAAGAGAGGGTAGTAGAATGATGCATGAGCCTTAAACTGGGGGGAGAGAATGCATGTCTCCATTAGTAGTGCTTGCACCGCAGACTCTACAGAGCCTGAAACTGCTAGAGTCAAACCACCCTGAGGCACGCCCTGGTCAGAGCAGGGAGGAAAGGCGGGGTCTCTGTCCCACAGCAAGTCTGTGGAGTACGAAACTGAGACACAAGTACTCAAAAGAGTCAATATGAACACTGCTCACTTGGTTACTATCTGTATTTTGAAAAACACTTTCCCATTATATACCTTTGACAAACTTTTAGTAATTCAGCATTTTTTTCCTAGGTAATAAGCAAAAGAAAGAAGCCGAGCAAGAATAGAGTTGAGTTTTTTATAAGATGTGGGTTATTGAAATTGTATCTTTTGTTAAATAAAAATTTTAAGTTTTAGGGAAAATTCTACCTAACACTGCAATATCAAATATGTAAACATTCTCCAGGCAAAAGCTATAAAGCTATATACATTGCATATGATTGTTCAATTTATATACTTTGACTAGACCTTTGCTGTGGTTCCTTAATCTCTGAACACCAGTCTGCTGCCTATTTTCTCTCCTCTCCTACCCCTCCATGCCCACGAGATCCAGGGGAGCAGTATGACACATTGTGACAAGAAAGCAAGTTGTGGAGTAAGACGGACTGGGCTGTGAAGTCGTTCTTGGCCACACAGCTGCTGGCACCTTAGGTCACTTCTCCAAGCCTTCCTCAGCCCATTAGTCAGATGGAAATGCACGTGGACACAGGGCATGTGACTTGGGATGAACACCTGTGTGGCACTGAGTGGCATCGCCCTGCCTTCACAGGGTTCCATGTGCCACAAGGGCCCGAAGTATTGAGTACACATTTTAAAACCTATTTAGGTTCACAGCACAGCAACCTGTTTCCTTAAATGTGAGCTGTAAGCTGCTATATTTTTTTAAATAGTAAAATGTATATTTTTTAAAAATCTTAAAATATGCATTTGTATTTACAGTTATATATTTGTATTTTATTTCTACTGATTTAAAATTCTTAAATGAACTCATGGCTCATTCACTAGAGACTCTGGGCTGCACAGAACCACTAAATATGTCAGAGGAATGGCTGCAGCCTGGAGCACAGAGAGGAGGACTGCAGGGGTGAATGCAAGGCCACAAGGTGGCCAGACAGTAGTTTTCAAAACAGGGAAAAAGGAGAGACTCTGGGGTCAGAACAGGAATTTCAGTGTTGGGGGAACTCAGGAGGCTGTCAAGGTGTCCTACGGGATTTCTGATTCCTCGCCTACTGAATCCCTTGGAAAATCACTGGTTAGAGAACAAAGCTGAGTAAGGAGGAGAAAACTGAGGACCACTGAGGAAGACAGGACTGGGCCACACGTGGTCCTGCGCAGGCGGGAGTGCAGCTGGGCACTGCTTGATCTGCCTCTGAGAGCTCCCGGGCAACGTGTCTGCGACCCGACATCCCTGCCTTGGACTCAGCCACAGCGAGGGTCAGGCTAAATGCAAGGCTGGATACGAAGCCTCATACTTACCCTATTATCGCTTATCTTTAGAACTTTAGTTAGAAACAAAAGCAGCAAGTTAGTCCAGGCTTCCCGATGACTTTCTGATGTTAGAGTGAGGAAGTAACTTAGTGCTTCACTGCAGACACTGCAAAAGAAAAGGTTTCCCTTTACGTTACTTGCATACCTGCTGGTCGCATACTCACTGAGAAAGAACATCAGTGAATACTGTAATGAGTATGAACTAATAAAGAACTTGTCAGATCCCATCTGTTTACATTAATTGGAATATCACCAAAAATATTTATATGTTTTTAAATTAGGAAGAAAACCAAACATATTAAAAGAATCCATTGCAACTTATTAGGAAACCCACATTCTCTTAATTTTCCAAGGTTCACCATGTTCAAATCTGCAGTGTGGCACATAGCACATGCAAAAGATCAGTGTCAAGAGACCTGGGCTGACATCTAAGGTGACTCTCCCTTCACTGACTGTGAGGCGGCCTTCATAGTCTTGTCAATAAAATGGGAGAACAGAGACTAGGTGATCCCTTACAATTTTAACATATATTTAACTGGTCTCAGAACATATATTTCCCAAATAGATACAAAAATACAACACAGATGACAGTATTCTTTCTGAATGTCATGTTTTGTCCTTAGCCTGAGTTTAAATTTTTAGTTGTCATGAAATAAAAGAGAATGAAAAAAAAAAGTAACACCAAGAAAAACTCCAAGTATTCTTTCAAACAAAATGCAGGCAGGCAGGTTTTCACTTTCACAAATGACTCTTCTGTAAAAAATGGGGCTATCTTATGACATTAGAAAGCCTAAAAATGATATCATACTTTAAAGTTTTTAAATCTTAAGAGATAAAACTTTCTTCTTTGTCCTGTATGTTAGACATGATCTGCTCACATGTCACCAGTTGTACAAAGCACATTTGCCTATGAGACTGTCTTTGATTTTTACATTGCTCTGTGAAACAGGGTCACGAGGCCCCAAGGCTCAGCTGTCTGCTTGCTCCTGCCACTGCCCCTTTCCTGCTCTGCACCACACAGCTACCCGGTCAAAGGCAGAGATCAGTCAAGAGTCTTACTTCAAAAGCCTCTGCTGGACCTCCTCCCAGGCACTAACCCGGCTCTCGTCCATGTACATCCGGAAGAGAATGCGCAGCCCACAGGCCAGGCTGCTGGTCTCCTGCTTCAGCAGGTTGGGCTTGGACTTGCCTTTGAAGCCTGCACAAGGGGGAAGTTTCGAGAATTAGCTTGGGAAGGCATCACACAGAAAGGCAAAACAGCCTGTACGGAGGCACGTTCTGTATGCGCTCAGCTGTCAGCACCTGCTGCCCACAAAGTGGAGCTGCCCTGAGCCACAGAGGCCTGCTCCCGGGGCACATGGAGGCCATTTCTATGTTTAGAATCCCAGCCCCGCCTACCCTTCAAGCTGAAGATATAAAACAACTTGTGGCCTGGGAAAGTGGAACCCTTCAAGTGAGACTGCGCTGGCAGCCGCACAGACTACGCTGCAGGAGGCGCGGCGTGCTCTGCCGGAGGAACGGGCGGGGCGCGCCACCTAGTGGGTAAGACTGGTCAGGGGCGTGTGGAAACAAGAAGCATCTGGTCACCTCAGCATGAATAGTCCCAAACGGTGGCAACAACTTGAGTTGAAGGAAGGGGAAAAAAAATAAGTAGACACTACTCTTTGCAGAAGTTAGGTTGTAAAGGGAAGAGAACGAACAGAGCTGTTTTAAATAAAATAAGCAAACACAAGCATCTAACCCTGCATGTGATAAAGCGTTGGGTGTTCAGTAAGCGTCAGCTCCCTTGTTTCTTTTCTTTGGCCACATTCTGCTGCCCCTCACTTTCTCAGCACTGTTTTGTACCGAACAAGCACTAAATAACTATTTCTTGAATTAAAAATGTCAGTTTAATTTAGAATAAAGCTTATTGTTTATTTAAAATTTCTGTTTTATTCTAAAACAAATATACCTTCTGTCCCAATATATTCACTTCCATTCTGATGTATGGCCACTCCCAGTAAACAGAAGGAAGCCATTCAGACACACATGCCAGGATCGTGTGCGGGACCTTCCCACACGCCTCCCCCCAGACAAGCACAGCTCCTGCTATGCTGACGATTTCCGCAGGAAGGCCTGGCTGGGTAAGCAAGCTGAAACAACACTTGTGCAGATCAGTCAAGCAACAGGTTGACTGAACAAGAGAAAAACAAATCCACCCAAGTAGTTATTTGGCTTACTGTAGATCAGAAAAAGACCTATTAGGTTATCTTATTATTATCATGGTTAAGGTCAAAGTACACGCCGTGGCATGCACAGACAATGAATTCTGATAAACATCTGTCCCACATCCATCAACAACAGAGAACATGAAAGTACGAGGCCTGTGCCACTCACCTGCTTTCCACAGAGCAGTCCTCTGTTCGTTGTTGGAATTAAATGCTTTTGCAAATCTATGCGATTCTAACAAGCAGTCCAGTAGCTTAAAAAGTTGTTGTGATGTTAAAAAGCGATACATTCCTTGGTCTTGAGTATCAACTCGAACATCAAAGTCCACTGCATCTCTCTTTGGAAAACAAACCACCACAGCACACACACACAGTCACAATAATTTTAGTAAATGTAGAACTTAATGCTCTCCAAAGACCAGTTTTACAAGCAAGCCACAGATACTCAATCTGCTATGTCTTAACAGAAAGCAGGGAAATGTGCCCCTTCTGTTAAGCATCCTCGTCACCAAGCACCACCCTTACAGGCCAGCCCTTCCTGCACCCCAGACTCTACGGCCCTGCACCCATCAGCCACCCGTCTCTTCTAAACTGGTTGGGAGTCCATGCACCATGATTTTAACTATTCTCTCTCACAACCCCTCATCTTCCCTTTTCAGTAACTGCCTATTCCATATCTGCATCCACACAGCCAACGTGGCTGAAGAAAACAGACTGGTTTCTCTTTAAACCAACAGGCTCGGGTGCTGGCCAGTACTCCACCAACACTGCCCCAATCCATGTTCCTGGACAGACAGCTCACGTTTTCACTCCTCTCCTCAAGTACCTAAAATGTTCTTTCCAACCTCACATGGTGGAGGACGTTTTTCCCCATCTCAGTGAGAAACCAGAAGCTAGCAAGAAGAGATCTCCCACAAGCTCCCAGCCAAATACAGCAGCCTTCCTGCATCCGTAGCCCGTACCTGTGCTCTGCCCCACAAGGCTGCCATGTGGGAACCATCTGGACGTCTAGACCAGGCAGCCCCCGCTCTGCACAAGGAACATCCCCAGTCACTCAAAAATATGGTCCTAGCAACTGCCCCTCTCGACTGCATTCATTTTCTCTCTCTCTACTTCCTGGACAGCTCTCGCAGGCAACACACTGCCACACTGCCAGTTAGGAGGACAAGATATGGCAAAGCTCTCTTGACCCCCTCATGTTCCTGCAGCTGTCACCCTCTACAGCAAAACTCAACAGAGTTATCAATTTTGCCATCTCCAAATCTTCTCTTTCTCTTGGATCCATTACAATTATACTTTTGTCCTCAATGTTAAAATTAAACACATTGCCAGGGTCACCAAAGTCCTCCAAATAGTTACAGGGCAATTCTCACAGGTAGTATTACTTGACCTGTCCAGAGCACTTAGCAAGCATTTGAGCACATCCTTCAAAACACTTTCTTCATCTGATTTCACAACACTGACACCTGCTGCTTCCCGGGCCTCACTGATTCTGTCTCAGTGTCTCCCTGCTGCGTGTCCCTAGGAGCTGTGGAGGATGAGGCCCCAGGCTCCGTCCCTGAGCCTCCTTTCTGCTCTGGCCACACTCACTACTCCATGATGGCATCCGGTCTCATGGCTTAAAGTGACATCTATGTGACGAAGGTCTCCCAAATTCACCTCTGGCCTGACCCGTTGCGCTCTGGAGCCCAGACTGCTTAACTAACTTCCTAACTACGCATCTCCTGTCTCCTTACCTGGGCGGCGGCTAAGTTTTCTGCATCTTCTTTTTTACTTGTGGCTGGGAAGAACACAATGTTGTCGATAGTTTGGATGAGTTCCAGCTGCACAACACATTTAATCAACAGGGCAGCAAACAATTTTTGTTCTGGAAATTCTGTGAGGAAACCCCCCCAATGCACATGCAAACAAAAAATTATTTTGAATCCTTTATAATTTCTATGACATTATAATGCTAAGGAAACATTAATATGTATGCACATATCACACTGAGAAGGACATTATGCTTTTGCACATAGGTACTACTCAGTAAAGTTTAACTGGTATTTTTAAAAGCCTTAGGAAAGTCATTTTTCAAATAAAAGTACCCTACATGATTCAGAACAGTGGATATGTTCAGGATGGTTCCACTACAAATTTTTAAAAAAGATTCAGGTTTTTAAATAAAATGTAACAAATGGATAAAAACCTAAAACTTAATATTTGCTGTAAAACCAAGTATGATCTCTGAAAATAGGGAACCTAAAAGCCTATGCATAAGAAAACCAGAGGAACCAGATCCGTGTGAGGCAGGAAGGAAGTGAGGGGCAGCCAAGAGTCCTGAGCACCCGTGCAGCACTGCGTTGTGGCCACAGCACACGTTTTATTTGGATCCAGATTGGCACTTGTGGCTAAAATTACCTTTTACTTTCAAATGAATCCATCAGCAAAGAAGTCTATAAAATGTTATGCTAAGCTCACCACTACAAAAGTAAACAAAATGCAAAGTAACAAAAAACACTTCCCACAGCCCCTACAACTCTCCATCCTGAACAAACGTGCTCACTAGGGTGTTTCTGACAATCCACCAGTCTACATGACACATTCTCAAGAGAACGTTCCCTGTCACTGTCCTGCCAGCTGAGCAGTTACACACATGCAGAAGCACGAGGCTAGAACAGAGGGCTCGACTCCGGAGACGCTGCAGAGCACGGCCGCACCGAGCATGGCCCCAGGGAGGTCCAGACCACAAGGCCACACCTTGATCCCAGGTTCTCGGGGCAGCTTTTCCAGGGAGCTTTCTAGGAGGGAGACGACTGCCCAAGAGGAGCTGCCTGTTAATCAGTATCAAGGCAATGCCTCCAGCACTGAATGGCTTACAATCCCTCAGTTTCTTTCTCCTATAAAAAGCACTTTACTACAAATCCCCTTTTCTGGCACCAATTTGTGAAATTTAAATTCATGCTTTAGGGATTGGGGGTGGGGTAGAAATAACTTGCTTAGTCAAATTTATTCTTACTGAGGTCATTAATAAAGTAACGGGAGCTGCTCATGGGTGTGAAAAGGTCTCAGCAGGGTCCCAGACACTCCTATTGACCCTGAGAGTTTGGCAGTGAAGCTGTACTCTGAACAGGGAAGCTGAGCCTTTCTACGCTCTCTGGTGCCCTTTGAGAGATGGACGGGATCCTAACTATACTAGCAAGTCCCTTACTAGCAGGGACCAGTAGCACATTTGGGGACAATATCTACTTAGACAAATTTCACTCATGACATGGCTTGGCACTGCCAGAGTTATAAAGGCAACCATTTTACCAGTCACCATAAAATAGCAAAGCAAAGCAGATTCTAACTCCATGAGACTGTAGGCACTGAATCGAGACCTGACAGGGCAGTGGTGCTTTCTGAAAGTGTGCAGAAAGAATGAGGCAGCTGCCTTTTAGACAGGGCCAAGTACTCAGGTTTGTGCTGTGATTCTTATCTCTGAGGAGGACAGAGGCCGCTGGCCTCATCAAACAGAGGAACCACAACTTACCCAACCAAATGAAAGGGCTCATGGGCCATTTGCTTTTTCCTCCAGCTCCACCTGTTCGGGGTTAGCAGTTCCAGGATGAACCTTACCAAAAACCTCCAGGGGAGTGAGAATAGGAGGTCTGGCATAAGGACAGAAGTCTGAGTCCACAGCTCTGGGTGGCAGGAAGACAGAACCCTTGTCCCAGGAAGAGGGATATTCCCAGATTAGCCAAGTGAAAACCTCCTAATGTGTGTTGACCAAGTTGCCCCCTCGCAAATCTAAGTGTGCTTAGGTTCAGTCTTGGGGCTGAGAATGAGAAAAGCCATTCATGATTCTGTCCATCTGGCCTTTTCTGGTGCAGACGGAAGCTGCAATGAATACCTACATGAACCATTCTGTTCTCTGGAGAACAGGAATAAAAAATGAAAATGGGCCACTCAACACCACTTATGTCCTCTTTTAGAAATTAGCAAGATACAGTGACTGAAGCTAGAAGTTTCTTTCAAGTAGGATTCCAAAGCCTATCCTCCCTCAAGAACTGTAAGCATCTAGGATTAACACAAAATTTTCTGAAAAAAAAACTGAATCAATGACCTAAACATAAGAGCTAAAAGAATAAAACTCTAAGAAGACAACATTGGGGAAAATCTTCATGACTTTGGATTTGACTATGGGTTCTTAGCTATGAAACCAAAAGCATGACCAACAACAAAAAAAAAACAACAAAAACACACAAAAAATTGGACTTTATCAAAATGAAGAACTTCACTGCATCCATCAGAAGATCTTATCCAGAAAGCAAAAAGATGATTTACAGAATGGAAGAAAATAAATATTTGCAAATAATATATCTGATAAGGGTCTAGTATCCAGAGTATATAACAAACTCTTACGATTCAACAACAAAAAGACAAACAATGCAATTAAAAATGGGCAAAGGACATGAACAGAAATTTCTCCAAATAAGAGAAATTTTCCCTTATTTCTCCAAATAAGGCCAATAAGCACATGAAAAGATGCTTAATACCACTAACCATTATGGAAATGCAAATCAAAACCACAATGAGGTACCACTTCTCACCAGCTAGAATGGCTATCACTAAAAGAAAAAAAGGTTTTGACAAAGATGTGGAAAAATTGGAACTGCTGGTAGAAATGTAAAATGGTGTAGCTGCTGGCTGTAGCAAATAGTTTGGTGGTTCTTCAAAAAGTTAAACATAGAATCACCATGTGACCCAGCAATTCCACTCCTAGGTATATATGCAAAAGAACTGAACACAGGTACTCAAATGATACTTGTGCACAGATGTTCATAGCAGCACTATTCACAATAACCAAAGGTAGAACAAATTCAAATGTCCATTAGCAGATGAACGGAAAAACAAAATGGTACATACACACAATGGACTGTTACTGCGTGAAAAAGGGAATGAATTACTGATTCATGCTGTAACTGGAATCCTGAAAACATTATGCTAAGTGAAAAAGCTAGACACAAAAGGTCACATTTTGTATGATTCCATTTATACAAAATGTCCAGAACAGCCAATTCATAAGCACAGAAAGCAGAAGATGGTTGCCAGGGGCTGAGGAAAGAATGAAGAGGCAGTGGCTGCACAATGGTTACAGTGCTTCCTTTAGGAGTGATGAAAATATTTTGGATCTAGAAAGAGGTGGTGGTTGTACAACACCATGAAGGTACTAAATGCCACTGAACTGTTCACTTCAACATGGTTAGTTTTGTTACATAAATTTCACCTCAATTTTTTAAAAAAGTGCTCAAAGCTGTTCTCCTTTAAGGAGGCAGTATTCTTTCCTAGGGATTATAATTTTACTTCAGCAAACAAAACTGAAGCAATTTAGTTTTTTAAGTGAGGGGCTCCCCTTGTTTGTGAGAAGTGAGGGGAAGAATAGAGGTGGCTGGTGGATGCCCATGTGGAGCCGTGGGTGTGGGCAGCAGTGGGGGAAATGAGCACAGGGTCCATGAGAGAAGGCTTGCTCCTTAAAAGGCAGCATGCTCCTGCTTAGAAAGCAGTGGTCCCTCAGCAGTTCCCCTGGCAGATGGGTGGAGGAAGGCATATTAGGCCCCATTTGCAGAGAGAATATGGGGCCGGTATGCAGAAGGGCATGGAGAGGGAAGACTCAGGTGCTTGACACAAACATATAGCTGAATGCACTGTGGAAACAGCCGCTATTGCAAATCATCAAGTTCTTGACCTTCTGCAAGACAGCATCTATCAGGGGATGTCCGAGTTGGGGTAAACACAGTTAAAGACATGATTACATAATTAGAGTATATGCTTGTTAATAATAAAAGCAAAACTAAAAATGTCTTCTCTTTCCTACATAAAACACATATTTTTATTTAGAGAAATAACTCACTCGCTGTAGATTTAGTTTTGCTGACTTCTTCATTCACGGTAGAGACAGAAACCAGTGGTGCTTGCTGTCTATTATCTGCAGATCTTGGTTGAATAGAATCATGAATATCTACAGATTTCTGTGATATTGTATCCTAATAAAATAAAAAATTAATTGTAAGTATGGTGAATAAGCCTTATGGATGAAAATATTTTCTATTATACTGTCCTAAAAAAAATTATATTATGTCCCTATAAAATCACAGTCTACACATTGCAATTATATACGCAATGAGAAAAGTATGTAAAATTACCTGTACCTAGATAAAAGCTGATAGTCTTTCAGAGAAATGCTTCCTTTCTGACTCTCATTGGGCTTAGGCCTGACACCATCCAACAGCAACAGATAAAAATGCTAAGCTTCAATGCATGGAAAAACTAGCCAGCAATATCCGTAAGTGTTCATGAAATCCAAACAGAATGAACGTTTGGCAGAGAGGAGGGGTGAGCCCAGGGAAGCTTTAAAGGGGTAAGTTTAAGGAAGAACAAGAAAGGTCAATGTGAAGGTCACTGCCTAGAAGTGTGGTGTCAGGAACAAAAACTGGACACTGAAATCCAAAAGACCTCCACAAGAATTCTGCTCCAGTGTTACTAATAATGTAACCTTGGAAAAATGAATAATCTTTCTGAGCTGAGGTTTTCTGATCTGAAAATAGAGATGACACTTTCCCTGCAGGTGGTTAAGAACTAGGGAGAATAAATGCAGAACATTAGCACAGAGTCAGGCAATGAATGGCAGCTGACACTACCACTAGTCTAGCTTTATTTTGTTCTAACAGTACAGCCCATTCAGAGAAGAGAGAACTTGATTTTAGGAGGAGTGCTTAGCTCCTGTTATTCTGAGATAACAGTCCCAGCCTACAGCAACCTTGTCTGGGTTTGTGAAAGAAAGATGGGCCTGTGTTACTAGAAATAGTATTAATCAAAAGAACATTTTAACTGAGACTTAAAATATCATAGTTTATGATTTTTCATTTTCTGTTCTGCATAAAACAGGGGTAACATGTACCAAACCAGGCCCACAAAACTGCTGGAAAGACCAAGTGTGAAAACATTTTAAACAGTAAAACACTGCACAAATCTAAAGCTATATCAATATTATTATGATGGTTCTTACCTATCTTTGCAAATGTTTAATACAGAAGAGGCTCTGGGTAAAAATCGTATGGATCCAATAGTATTTATATTTGAACATGGTGGCTAGCCTAAAATACTTTTTTTTCTTTTTATAGTAAGACATTTTGTTGTCATAAAATACATTTTAAATAAAAATTTACATGTAAGAATGCTTATAGCAACACTTACAAAATTATAATTTAAGGGAATGTTTATTATTTAAAAAGCTATAAACAGGAAATGTAAACTTATGTATTTTAATAAGCATATTTTAAAAAAGAAATTAATCTGTTTTTAGAATTAAAAATGTATTGCCTTACTGAAGAGAAATGAAAGGACTGGTTTTTAAATTTTTTGGTCACTGGCCCTTTTGAACACTGATGATTTCTACAAAGTTCTCCCCAGAAAACTAAACATGCACAAAAACTAGGACATACAATCAGGGCTTTAAAAACCTTCCTCTGCATTAGAGGAATTTCGGAATGTCAGGTTCTTTGCTTTCTCACAGCTCTGCACCAGAACTAGCATGCTCACACTTCCCCTTCAAAAAAGGGCACTTTAGTGGAAAAGGAGTACCTAAAAATGAAATCTTGAATGAAATTAATATTTTTGGAGATTTTTTATGTTTGTAATATTTAGGAGATGTTGCCATATCATCTCCTAAATATTACAAACACAAAAAGTCTCCAAAAATATATTAATATTATATATGTAAATGCACAGAAAACAGATGGAAGGAGATACTCACAGTATTAACTACTGGAAGTGGGTTTGGGGTAGGTGGTAGTATAAAAAGAGACTTATAATTTTTATTCCATATTCTTCCATACTGTTCAAAAATAAATATATTTTTTATAGTGATAGGGTATTTTTCTATTTCTAATTTTAAAAAAGTAGTCTTTGAGTACACAGCAAGAAATAATTCAACTGAGAACGGCAGTGAAAAAATGCCACAAGTTACTGGCAAAATTTAAGTATTACAGAAAAGAAGAGAAAGACAAAGCAGGGTGAAAGAAGAAATGGTAGATATTACAAGTGCCAGCAACAGTAGCAGCAGCAAACGATAAGCGGCTATTACGAGACCAGAAGGCAAGACGCAGTGCTGCGGCTCTCAGAGAAGCCAGGCAGTGAGGAGGAGGAGTCTGTGAGCTGCTCTCACACCAGGTACCACAACACTGAGTCCAGGAGCAGGCTCAGTTACAGCGCTGGCTTTACCTGCATGACCTGATTTACTCCTCAGCCTTACTTTACATAAGGGTAAGTGACTTGCTGAAGGCCACAGAGGTAGCCAGTGCAGAGCCAGGATCTGATGTGGGCTGAAGTCAAAGCCCACGCCACAAATTCTATGCCGTACAAAAGAGGGAACAAAGCCAACATCAGTGCAAGCTCATTCTGGGCTTGCAACAGAACGTCCTAAGTAGTATGGGGTATGCACTGAATGGACAACTGCGGCAGATCAGGGTCATGGAGCAATATGGCCCCAGTATGCCAGATGTCACAGTTCTCAAGAGCAATTCAGAACGGTGTTTTTCCATGAAATCTAAGTTTTAACCATTGACAATTAGTTAAGCAATTTAAAAGCTGTGAGGGACAAATCTGGTAAAAGGGCATTAGTTTGCTACTTAGGACCTCCTGGGTTTAAAATTCAAGGGTGTTAGTGATAGAACAGTAAAAATGTGAATAAGGCCTATATAAAATTATAGTACTGATTTAATGATAATGTTCTGATTATTAATTATACCGTGGTTTTGAAAAATATACTTTTAGTCCTTAAAGTAAACACACACTAAAAATATCTAGGGATAAATGGGCATTATATTTGCAAGTTACTTTCAAAGAATTCAGAAAATGGAGGAAGGGCGAAGACAGATGTAGGGGAGGGAGAGAAAAAAGAAGAAGGAAAGGAGGGAATGACAAAGCAAATGTAGTTAAATTATAACATTCGGAGACATCTGGTATAATAATTAGTTATTATTTGTTAGCTTGGCTAGGACATACTACCAATGTCCTATATACTTACATCAAATACTTAAGTCAAAGGACAGACAATTCAATTATACACTAAGCCATGTTGTTGTTAAGGTATTTTGTAGATGTGGCTAACATCTACAGTTAGTTGACTTTAAGTAGATTATCCTCAATAATCTGGGTGGACCTCAAGCAATGAGTTGAAGACCATAAGAGCAAAACTGAGGTTTTTGTAAGGAAGAAGAAATCCTGCCTGTGGACTGCAGCATCAGTCCCTGCCCAAGAGTTTCCAGCCTGCCCTAAAATTTAAAACTTACCAGCCCCACAATCAAATAAGCCAATTTCTTGAGATCTCCCTTTCTTTATCTCCTACTGGTTCTGTTTCTCCAGCCCTAATATATATTTTGATACCATGAAGTGGGGTGCTGTTATAACAAACAGCTAAAAACGTGGACGTGGCTTTGGAATTAGGCAATGGAAGAGGTTTTGAGGCATCTGATAAAAAATGCCTAGGATTGCCTTGAAGAGATTGCTGATAGCAATATGGACATTAAATGCAATTCTGGTGAGCAGTCAGAAGGAAATGAAACGTATAATAGAGAATATACGGTCATGAATAGATTGGTACAAACATGAAGGTTAAAAGGTGCTTCTGGTGAGGTCTCAGAAGGAAATTGGGAACATGTTATTAGATACTGGAGGAAAGGTGATTCTTGTTATAAAGTAGCAGAAAGCTTGGCTGAATTGTCTTTCACTGTTGGGTAGAAGGCAGAATTTGTAAGTGATGAACTTAGGTAGCTGAGATTTCCAAGCAGTGTTAAAGGTGTGGCCTGTTTTCTCCTTGCTGCTTATAGTAAAACATGAGAAAAAAGAGATAAATTGAGGAAAGAGTTGTTGAGAAGGAACTACTACCACTTGATGATTTGGGAGGGTCTGGGCCTATGCAGATTGAATAGGATGCTAAAATTAAGAAATTCACTGTTAGGAAAGCATGTCTGGAGAGAAGGCCAAGGCTATGGCTGGACAACTTTTTGCAAAAAAGATTGGGTACGTGACTAATGATCTAATCAACAATCTCAGCAGAAGCCAGGAACAGAGTAGGGTTATCTAGGAAAGATCTGTAGATAACCTTCTTGTTTAATGGCATGGATTCTCTTAACACACACAGGAGACCCATAAGGATTCTGAGAACGATATACCAGGAGAAATATAGCCAGCCTGGACTCAAAAGGACAGAAATGGAATAAAATGAAAAAAGACTACCAGACTTCCAGGATTCTACAGGCAGCAAATGGGCTGATTGGCTGCAAACATGTGCTAACCTTTAAGAAAAAGGAGTACGGAGTACAGAGTACAGAGCTGCCAGCCCAGAGGAAAAGCCACAGGCCCTGAGGGTGGAACATCAAGCCGTAAAGTGTTATTCTTAGACCTGAAAACTTAACGGAATTTGTTTTCTAGGATCACTGGTCCACAGATGAAGGTGAATTTTGTCTCAGAATAGATCATCCCCAGAGTGTCATTCATTCTAAATCTACATGACAGATTTGAGACTTGTCACAAAATATGATGTATTTAGTGGGGTTTTTGGACTTAGTGTTGATGCTGTAATGAGCTGAGACTTCTGGGGATCTCAGAAGGAGGTGAATGTCTTTTGCCCAGTGAATGGACGTGAATTTTTAGATGCCAGAGGGCAGACTGTGGTGGGTTGAATAATAGGCCCCAAAAGATATGTTCAAGTTCCAACCCCTGGTACCTGTGAATATTACCTTACTTGGTAATAGGGTCTTTACAGATGTATTATTAAGAATCTTGAGATGAGACCATCCTGGATTCAGAGTGAGCCCTAAATCCCATGAGTAACGTCCTCATAAAATAAAAAAAGGAGAGAGAGAGATAGAGATTTGATACACAAATGCTCAGTGAGGAAGGCCATGTTTAGATGGAGGGGGAGACTGGAGTGATGCACGAGCAAGTCAAGGAATGTCAAAGGTTGCCAACAGCCACAAGCTGGAAGAAGGAAGGATTTTCCCTTAGAGCCTTTGGAGGGAATGTGGCCCTGCTAACCCTTTGGTTTTGGACCTCTGGTATTTAGACCTGTGAGATAATAAATTTCCATTGTTTTAAGCCACCAAGTTTGCGGAAATTTGTTACAGCAGACCAAGGAAACCAATACACTGGGTGAAGGGTATATCAGAATTCTTTGTACTGTTTCTGTAACTTTTCTATAAGGTGAAATTATATCAAAATAAAAAGTTTAAATAAAATATCCAATATCTTCAGCTTGGCATGGAAATCCCTATGTAATCTGGTACCTTTCTCTTACAACCTTTGAAAAACGCTCTATGTCCTGTATTAAAAAATTTAACCTGAGAATTCTGGATAGTGAATTTATACCCTCTTAAGAGAGTTGAACTCGCTACTATGATTTGAATATTTATGTCCCCTCCAAAATTCATGTTCCAACTTAATCCCCAATGCAACAGTATCAATAGGTGAGGTCTTCAGGAAGTGACTAGATCATGAGAACTCTGCCCTCATGGTTAGGAAAAAAGTGCCTTAAAAAAGGAGGGAACTAAGTAGTCCCTTTTCTGTCCTTCTGCCTTCTGCCATGTGAGGATGTAGCAACAAGGTGTCATCTTGAAAGCACAGAGCAGCCCTTGCCAGACACTGAAACTGTTGGGGCCTTGATCTTGGACTTCTCAGCCTCCAGAGTAGTGAGAACAGAAATTTCTGTTATTTATAAACTACTCAGTGTCAGGTGTTTTGTTATAGCAGCAGGATGGACTAAGAGACTCACACAAGAATTTGACCCATAGTAAAATTACTTATCACAAATAATTAATTAAAAATATGCTTTATTCATTAAAACTTACCAATGGTTTTTCACTCACAGGAGATGGAGGTGGGTGGGCAGTTTCTCCAGAAGTAGGACGCCAGGTCAAGAGCCTTTAAGATACCAAAAACACACCAATCACTGGGGGTGTGCCACATGCCACATACAGCATATCTTGAGATGGGTACAAGAAAGTCACAAGAATATATACCAAGTAACATACTTCTTTTTTTTTTTTTTCTGAGACAGAGTCTCACTCTGTTCCCTGGGCTAGAGTGCCGTGGCATCAGCCTAGCTCACAGCCACCTCAAACTCCTGGGCTCAAGCGATCCTTCTGCCTCAGCCTCCCGAGTAGCTGGGACTACAGGCATCCGCCACCATGCCCAGCTAATTTTTTCTATATATTTTTAGTTGGCCAATTAATTTCTTTCTATTTTCAGTAGAGACAGCGTCTTGCTCTTGCTCAGGCTCATTTCAAACTCCTGACCTTGAGTGATCCTCCCACCTTGGCCTCCCAGAGTACTAGGATTAGAGGTGTGAGCCACCATGCCGGGCCCCAAATAACATATTTCAGCTTTGACTACTGCTAAGAGCAATTTCCTAAAAAGTAACTATTAAAAAGTTTAAAATATGTGGTACTTTCAGAGAGTAATTAAGTAGCATTTAATACAATTAAAAGGGTAACTTGGTTATCTGTTTTACATTAAAAGCCACTTTCTGAAAAAGTTTTTAAAACTTTAAATCTATTTTTTGTAAATATTGTCATCAAATATTTTCTAAAGTAAGAATTTTTAAAAATTTGAGGTTTTTCAAGAAATTCATAAAATTAAAACTAAAAGATAAAAAATTCATATAACTCCTTAGATTCTATTTTTAAAGAATATATAAAAATAAATAAAGCAAAATTTGATCCAAAAGAGAAATTAACTTGTCACCCCTGAATTAGGTGCTTGGGATAAAAAAATCATTAAAGACTAAGTTCTTGTTTCTGAGAAGCAGGAACTCCTGGGGAATGGGATAGAAAGATGGTGAACAGATAATTTCAGTTCAATGTGGAAAATGTTCTGGTACAGATATCTTCCATTAAAGGATGCTTATTAGATGACCTTTATAGTCATATGTATTATTCTGAGTGTATTATTCAAAAAACTGTTCTTACAAAAAAGAATGTACAGCCAACTTGGTTTTTGTAAAGATTTCACAGGGACAACAGCTAGGCAAGAATTCATGCCGTCTTTGACATAGGGTCACAGACAAACTCTGACAGACATGGATCATTTTGTCAGTAACTCACATTGCTCCAACAAAAAAGTACACCAAAAATAAGAAAAGTTATATGATAGTTGGAAATAGACCAAAGAGATTAATGTGTGGCCTTTTAGTGTCCTATTAATATTTTATATTGCTATTAATATGAATATACTTAATTATTAAACTATTTTATGTTTATAATTCATAAATAATATAAATTTAATATTTATATTAAAATAAATTTATAAATAACTTATTTAATTAATATATTAATATATTTAATAGTATATTATGATAATAGTTTTCTAGGGGTGCGTTTCTCTTGTTTGACTTCCCATTTACTATTAATTAGGATATTTACAAAGAGATTATAAGAGTGAAAACATATTTAATTCATGTCAAGAAAAAGTCTATGAAGCTTAAAAATCTGGACTGACAATTTTCACATACAGTTTTGTGCCAGTGCAAGTCCACTGCCTTCTTATTAAGAAGTTTTAAGGAAGAGTCTACCTGTAGACTTAAAAATCGTAGATCTAAGGTAAAACTATGTGCAGATCAGAGAGCCGCCAGGGTTGAGCTGGAAGGTAAGTTCCAGAGTATCCCACAAATAAATAATCCAGGTGCTATCAGAGTCATTTAGCTAGACTATGTCTTAGTTTTCCCATCAATAAAAATTACCTCACTATAATTCAATTCCAAACTCATCCCTTAAAGTTGACAATTCATTATAAAATATAATAACCATAAATAGATTTTCTTGAGATTATTACATCTATAGTACCTATAACATGTTGAGTTTTTTTTTTTTCCATTCAAAACCACTGCTTGGTTTGATCTGGATAAATAAAATCTTATAAAAGTCAGTGGAATCACTTCATTGTCACCCAAATTTTGGATAATCAGACTGAAAGTGGTTTTGGTTTACAAAGAATGTAATTCATGTATTTGTTAATGTTTATAGGCATTTGGGCTGTAATAAATCTGAACATGTAACACTGAGACATGCCTAAAGGATTTCTGTTATGAGAAATCACCAGTTACTATCAGACTTTAATCACTTGTCATTTTCAAACTCATTCAATATACAAATATAAATGTAAAGATGTTTAAAATCTTCTTACGCATGTGGGATTGTGGTTTTGAAGATATCCAGTGTGCAGTTACAAGTTTTATCCCAGATCTCTAAGGTAAATTTTTCACCATTCAGAATAACAACGTTCTCTAAGCAGTTTGTACCAGATCGTGCTAACTGCTCATTGTCTAGGAAAGAAAAGAGCAATTCATTTATATATTACAGGGGTCACATCTAACACTTTGTGTTACATATCTGGTACAGACCTACCTTGCTGCACACACCAGTAGAGCTGGGCAAAAATATCATCCAAAAGTACATCACTGAGCACTTCTAAATACTGGGTGAATACATCACAGATTGCATACAGTGCATGATTGCAAGTTGTTGTCATCCATTCAGCTTTCTGGGGAAAAAAGTCATTAAATGAAGGTCAAACTATGCATCAACAACTAGAATTAAAGAACAAATATGTCTGCTTACTTAAAATGTAAGGCTGTCAGTATTCCTTTTGGACCACTTAATTCCCTCTAGAACATTATATTAACCTCAACTTAAAATCTGATGTTTATTTTTCTTCATTATTCCATAACCACCTATGTATAAAATAATTTAACTATTTTCTGCACTATTTGTTTTGATTATTTAAAAAAATTATCACTGAATCATCTTGATAGTATGACTTTTCAATATGCATGAACAGCAAAAGCTGGCCTTGCTCTAGAATATGACAGATGATGACAGGGAAATAAGAAAGAGATAAGAATTTATCTAAGTGGAGTTAGCACAGTTAGTGGAGTTTAAAATAAAACTGACTTTCTTGAAGTATGGTTATTTGAAAACACTATAAAAGGTAAGAAGAGCTATACAAACAATTATAATTTCTTTATTTCTTTCAAGCATATAAAGGATAATTGCAGAAGTCTGCATTTAATACTGCTACATGGAACAAAACGGGAAAATTTGAAGTGCTCTCTCCACACTTTCTGAAATGCATACTATAACTGGTTTGTAATTAAACACATTGAGATAGATAAATAAAACTTAAATTTTGCTTCGTATTCTTCACTCAAGGCAGGGTTAAAAAAACCATTATGTGATACTAAAGAAAGTTGCTAGTGTTTTATAGCTGTGACATAATCAAAATGAGGAAAAGAAACTGAAAGGTCAACAAAACCACTGAAAACAAAAAGAAAAAATCAATTCATTAACTCAGTTCTATATCCAAATCATGTTCTTATTTATGAAGACATGCTATTATATTCTCATGCCCTAAAGGAAAATTTTCTAGGAATTCTTTTCTGTTCAATGTGCTTAATTTGAAACACTAAAATGTATTGGGGAAGATACTAAGAACCTTTTAACTTGACTATGCTAAATGAAAATTTTGTGTTATCTTACCTCAGTCTGTTGTTCTGGCAATTTCATATTGTCAAAGATTCTGAAAACAATTCTAAATAAATCCTGCCACCAGTGTTTTTCATAAGTGTGGCCATATGTTTTCATTATTTCAAACATTACTGTTAAACCCCTAAAATGACAAAACATAATTAGAAAAGCTATAATATACAAAAGCATCTCCTTCCTAAAACAGATGTTATAGTACACGAAGCATCTACAACCAGAAAGCTTAAAATGTGTCTTTAATACATGACACTGGGTGTTAAGACATTTACGTTCTAAGACAAGTTTCTTTAGGATACATCATTCAGAGAAGAAAAAAAAAAGAACCTCCAAAGTCCCTGCCCCTAAATTTTTTTATTTTACTTTCCCCCTAGTCCTACCTCACCATTCCTGCATTTAAAAATTATAAATGAAATTTCAGATTGAAAAAGATCATTTGAGTGAACATTAATTTTGTCACACTATAGCTAAGGAAGAAAATACATCTATAGCAGTCTAAGAACAAACAAAAATCAGATTTTGAAAAATGTTTTTGAAAGAACTTACGGAAATTTTTAGCTAACACTATAAACCTTGTTTATACAATGTCCCCAAACAAAAGGAATTATAAAATGAATCTACTAAGATATAAAGCTCCGTGAGGGCAGAGGTCTGTGTCTGTTCTGTTTCCTGCTATATCCCAGAGCAGTGCTCACCACCTATGAGACAAGCAGTGTTTGTTGAACAAGTAAACTGCTTAGTATCATACTGACTAGCTTTTGAATAAGTGTTATAACTGAAACTCTACCTTCCTGATTCCTTATTATGTTTCTTGAAATAATACCTTTATGTAACCATTAACATTTGATCTTTTCTTTATATGTTGCTTTTTTCTCACAAAATACAGGCATCCTTCAATTTAGAAGAGGTTTACATTTCCAAAAGTCTAAGACAGAACAAAATTTTCTTTGAAAGGTTTTATAAGGACTGGTACACAGTTCAGCTCATTTGCTGCTATGCTACCAGGTCTAGTACATGCCCAGTACACAGTAGATTCTGACAGAAGGTTCTCAACAAGTGTCTGTTAAATGAGTATATAAAATAACATTATGGTGGTTCAGTCCTCCAGCAAGTTCACAATGGTCTATTTGATCCCCACGGTATCTAATGTATAATAAGAGCAGTGATAAAGGCAGGCCTGAGGAGGAAACAATCGTCCATAGGAGACCCCTGTCAGACTTCCATGACTAGATGCCAAACTCACAGGTTCCCCCTTTAAAATGGAACAAGACTCCCTCTTCCCGCATCTGCTGAGCTCCATGTCTATTCCCTCCCCTGCCAAGTAACTGGATGCTACCTGTCATGGCGGGGGGTAAGAGGATATATGGGCAATCTTGTGTTTTCTAGGGCCTAAAGCAATACACAGAGATCAACAGTGTTAAGGACTTTCACTGTTGAAGATGTCCTTTTTAAAAGCAATGCTTACGTAGGGAAAAAGAAGAGTCATGTGCCACATAAGGACATTTCAGTAATGATGGACTACATATACAATGGTGGTCCCATAAGATTATAATGGAGCTGAAAATTTCTATTGTCTCATGATATCATAGACTTCATAAGGTCGTAGTGCAACATATTATTCATGTTTGTGGTAATGTTGGTATAAACAAACCTATGGCACTGCCAGTCATATAATGAAAATAAATGACTACACTGCTGGTTTATGTATTTATTATATTATGCTTTTCATCATTACTTTAGAGTGTACTCTTTTTATCTATAAATTTTAAAAAGTTAACTTAAGGGCAGGCCCCACAGGAGGTATGCAGAAGAAGGAATTGTTAATCGTAGGAGATGACAGCTCCACTTGTGTTACTGTCCCGAAGAACCTTCCAGTGGGACAAGATGTGGAGGTAGAAGACAGTGATATTGATAACCCTGACCCTATTTAGCCCTAGGCTAATGCGTGTGCGTGTGTCTTAGCTTTTAATGAAAAAGTCTAAAAAGTTAAATAAAAAAATATAAAAATAGAAAAAGCCTTACAGAATAAGGATATAAAGAAAAATGTTCTTGTACCACTGTATAATGTGCTTGTGTTTTAAGCTGTTATTATACTTATGTTAAAAAGTTTTAAAAAATTAAAACGTTTATAAAGTAAACAAGTTACAGTAAGCTAAAGTTAATTTATTATTATTATTATTATTATTTTGAGACAGAGTCTCACTTTGTTGCCCTAGCTAGAGTGCCGTGGCGTCAGCCTAGCTCACAGCAACCTCAAACTCCTGGGTTCAAGAGATCCTCCTGCCTCAGCCTCCCAAGTAGCTGGGACTACAGGCATGCGCCACCATGCCCTGCTAATTTTTTCTATATATTTTTAGTTGTCCCCTGCTAATTTTTTTCTATTTTTAGTAGAGACGGGGTCTCACTCTTGCTCAGGCTGGTCTCCAACTCCTGACCTCAAGCAATCCTCCCACCTCAGCCTTCCAGAGTGGGGTTAATTTATTATTGAAGAAAAAAAACTTCCTAAAAATAAATTAGTATAGCTAAAGATTACAGAGTTTATAGTGTACAGCTCATTCACTCACCACTAACTCACTGGCTTACCCAGATAAACTTCCAGTCTTGTAAGCTCTATTCATGGTAAGAGTACCATACATTAATGAATTTTTACCATACCTTTCCTATATTTAGATACACAGACACTTGCCATTGTGTTAAAATTGCCTATAATATTCAGTACAGTAGCATGGTGTACAGGTTTGTAGCCTAGAGGCAATAGGCTGTACCATCTAAGTATGTGTAAATATACTCCATGATGTTTGCACAATAATGAAATCATCTAATGATACCTGTTACAGAATGTATCCCCACTGTTAATGGATACATGACTGTATTTGGGACTCTAGGTTAATAATTTATCCCCAAATCTACAGAATTTTGGGAGAATCAAATGAGAATGTGTGCAAAAGTTCTCTACAATACAATGTTATACAAATCATAGTGTTGCATTTTTAAATGTAAGCTAAATAACAGCCCATACAAATCAGGGTGGGGGTAAGGTAGAAAAACCAAAGGCCATCACTGAACAAAATTTACTAATCTTTTCCCTCTCCTTTACTAACTAGAAAACACACATTCTCTTTTCTTTAACAACTATTAATAGAATTCACCCTTATTCTGAATATGGGATATAGTAAGAAGCAAGGTATCACTGTCCCAGGCAACAACACGCTAAGAGAGCAGGTAGGCCCTCCGTCAAAAAGACTTCAAAAAAGTAAGAGGAGCACGTGCTGAGTTTACATGATTTGCCAGATGTGACAGGTTAGCTATTCTACTGAGGTGTCTGGATAGTTGAAGTGGGGGCTATCTTGAATTTTAACAAGTTCCTAACAAGTCCATTGATAATCTACCATGCCTAAACATAAAATGTTCTTTTGTGTTCTCATGACTGCTAAATTTTATGACAAATCCCTATGGTTTGAAACCTTTTTTCCTTTTTTTTTTTTTTGAGACGGGGTCTTGTTCTATTCCCCGAGTTGGAGTGCAAGGGTGTCATCAGAGCTCACTATAACCTTGAACTCCTGGGCTCAAGTGATCCTCCTGCTTCAGCTTTCTGAGTAGCTGGGACTACAGGTGTGCGCCACCACGCCTGGCTAATTTTTAAATTTTTTGTAGCGATGCGGTCTTGCTATGTTGCCCAGGCTGGTCTCAAACTCCTGGCCTCAAGCAATCCTCCTGCTTCAGCCTCCCAAAGTGCTGAGATTACAGGCATGAGCCATCACACCTGACCCTATTTGGGATTATTTATCTATTTCACAAGAATTCCTATTATAACAAATAGTGCCATAAAAATGAAAAATTTTTAGGGCTTAAGTCAAATTTAACCTTGGTAGGGGTTGGGTGTGGTTCTGGCATAAGGGGAGGAAGGATGGATTTTTCCATTAAATTTCTATCATTAATTTGTTATAAGTCTGTGCTACCATTACAATTTTTAAAAATTCAAAAAGTAAAATGTCCAAATAACTAATGACTTTTCCTAAAAAGAAGGTGGATTTTGTTTACCATAAAATTGAACTCTTGACAGTCTTAAATACTTGTTGACAGATATTAGGACACACAACTGGGTCATTTCAATTTGGCAGTCAAAAGTATAGGGTGCAAAAAATTGTACTATGAGGGTTATGTGAGCTGTGAATGCATAAGAACAGTGCATTGAGTACTTTGTCCAGTGACATGATATCCATGATGGTTCCTTTACAAACTGACTAAACGGTCATATGGGATATTTTATTGGGAATACACTTTTAGAAGAGTTCTATTTGAACAGATCTATATTAATCTTAACTATGTTACTGACAAGGCTTCAAAAAGAAATGGTTCTTTCCCTAAAATCCACCAAGAATGTGCATTTTAAAATTCTTCCATCATTCATCAGGAAATAAATTTTGCCACTAACTTCAATTTCTGATTGGAAACAAATGTATGAAAAAATGGAATGTTTGAAGTATTAAATGAACTTAGAAGCTAAAATTAAAAGTAGATTAAAATCAAATTTTTAAATAATATAGTATTTCCACTTTTATTTTGCTCTATTTATTTTAAAATCCTATTAATTTCCTATCTAACAATTGCTATAGTTGATAAAACACATGATTTAAGAACTATGAACTCACCAAAGAAAAAAAGAACTATGAACTTGTGTTTATATAAGAGAAGTTAATTTGATTAAAATCAAAATAAACCCTTCAAAATTTTAATTCCAAATACTGATTGTTACCTGGTTCTTACATCTAATTTGCATCTATTGATGATACAGGATAATTCAAAGAGAATTGGGAACCATCCTCTCACCCACACCCTGTCTTCAGGTGCCACATTCATATCGTCGCTTGTGTATTCCTTGAAAGCCTTCAAGAAGAAATGTAGTATTATTAAGGGCAAAACATAACACCTGTACATTCAGCATATTATTTCTCAAAAAAAAATGTAAGTGCTTTACAAATCAACAGGGTGCAATAAGCAATAATTTATAAAACGATAGGGACTATAACTGCCTACAATCAATCTTTCTCTCTCTTTCTGCCACCCCTCATCCCCCACTTTATTTCAGAATATCACAGGGGTACAAATGCTTTGGTTACATAAATTGCCTTTGCACTGCCCGAGTCAGAGCTACAAGTGTGCCCATCCCCTAGACACGGCACACCACACCCTAAGTTAGGTGTGAACTTACCCATCCCCTCCTCCCACCTGCCTGACACCCAATGAATGTTATTTCTATATGTGCACGTAAGTGTTGATCAATTAGTACCAATTTAATGGTGTTAAATTACATGGGGTGTTTGTTTTTCCATTCTTGTGATACTTCACTTAGAAGAATGGGCTCCAGCTCCAACCAGTATAATACAAAAGATAGTTCACCATTATTTTATGGCTCCGTAGTACTCCATGGTATACATATACCACATTTTATTAATCCACTCATGGATTGATGGGCACTTGGGTTGTTTCCACATCTTTGTAATTGTGAATTGTGTTGCTATAAACATTCAAGGGCAAATGTCTTTTTTTCCTTTGGGTAAATACCCAGTAGTGGGATTGCTGATCAAATGGTCGTTCTACTTTTAGTTCTTTGAGGTATCTCCATATTGCTTTCCAACAGAGGTTGTACTAGTTTGCAGTCCCACCAGCAGCGTATGAGTGTTTCTATCTCTCTGCAGCCATGCCAACATTTGTTGTTTTGGGACTTTTTGATAAAAGCTATTTTCACTGGAGTTAAGTGATATCTCATTGTGATTTTGATTTGCATTTCCCTGATGATTAGAGATGTTGAGCATTTTTTCATATGTTTGTTGGCTATTAGTCTGTCTTCTTTTGAAAGGTTTCTGTTCATGCCCTTTGCCCACTTTTTAATGGGGTTGTTTTTTTCTTGCTATTTTCCTGAGTTTTTGTCTTGCTGATATTTTCCTTGTCAGCTTTTTGTTGGTTGTGCAGCATGCAAATATTTTCTCCCATTCTATAGGTTGTCTATTCGCTCCAATGATAGTTTCCTTGGCTGTGCAGAAGCTTTTTAATTTGATCAGGTCCCATTTATTTATTTTTGTTGTTGCTGCGATTGCCTGCCTACAATTTTAGTACATGTGCTGCTGAAGTGAGCACGATATAACTGCCTATAAGGAGACCTGGACTAGAATCCAAAAGTTGGCTTCACCTTCAACTGTTACCAGCTTTCTGCATTTATTGGCCAGGTTATTTCAGGTTTCCATTTTTATTATTTAAATGATTATGATACCACACAGCCACACTAACCATACTGGGGAGGTGTGAAGGTCAAATAAGCTGATGTATCTAAAAAATACTAAATATCGATAGATTCGTGTTAGTATGTATTAAAATCTTATCACCGAATCTATAATGCATAGTTACAAAGACAGACTCAGATATGCAAGTTAAACTTGGCAGCCAGATTGTCAATTCAACCTTTTACTTCAGAGCTTAAGCCTATACTCATCCCCGGTCAGTTGACATCAGTACTGCAGAGGACAGACAGACAGAAAAAAGCACTATAGGGCATGGCTAAAAAAATAGGCTAGGTTTCAAACCCTAGCTTTACTTTACTAGCTCTGCAACTATGGGCACATTTTTAAACTTCTCTGTGCCTCAGTTTTCTTATCTGTATGGAGCTACAATACTACCTATCCCATAAAGCTGCTGTGAAGATAAAACAAGTTAATACGCGCAAAATATTCAAAAAAAAAATACCTGACACCTTCAATAATGGTTAGTTACAATCATTAACCATCATAACTCAGAAACAAGCTCAGATTATTTTGGGGTTCACTGTGAAATAAATGCCTTATAAACACTCTATTCCCAACAAACTTAGATCTCAGATTGGAAATAGATACTCAGCAAAATTTTGTTTACTAAATGACGCTATACCTGAGGTCTATCAGACACATATTTTGCGCAATGGCGAATAAGTCGAATTGCTTCCATACTTGTGTCTGGGAAAGCCGCATTGCATGCAAATTCAGACAAACACTTCACTGCATCCTGGAAGGAATCAATGGTCGCTGGAAAGTGTTTTTCAAATACAAGGGCTAAAATAGAGAAGAATACATCAAAACAACTGTAATTTTTCAGTTATTCTTAAAAATACATCACTGAAAAATACATCAACCTCTAGATGCAATACAAACTTCTTAAAGGTTGTTAAAGGCTTTGACATCCAACAGATATGAGGTTCAAGTCTGTCTCTACCACTAACTTGTCTGCCGTGAGTAGTGGGAACAGGGAAACACGTCTATTTTGTTTACACTTTAAACACAGCACCTAATACAGTGATTGGTACACAGTAGGTACTGAATCAATTTTGCTCAATGAATATACAAAATTACTTAACCTCTATTTAGTTTCTTACATAGTTTATTTAGTTTCTGTATAGTTTTTTAATCTATAAAACGGGGATAATAATACAAGACAGCTCTATGTACTACATTAAAATAATGTTAGTAAAATGCTTATTATAATACTTAACTCAAGCATTCAATAAATGATAGCCACAATAATGTCATGATTCTTGACAATGATGGTCATCATTATCACCTTCTATACAGGCTTAACTTATATCCTTAGTATTTTGGTCCCCCTCAAAGTTGGAGGCTATACAGTGCAGTGATCAAAAACAAAGGCTTTGCTTTAACACTCCATGGCTTTAACTACCAGCTCCATCACTTACTAGTTCTGTGACCTTTAGGCACATTGCTTAACCTCTCTGGGCCTGAGCTTCCTAATCTATAAAAAAAAAAAAGGGACAATAAAGATACTTATCTCACAGAACTGTGAAGATTAAATACACACAAAGTGTTTACAGTGTTTACTGTATTGAAAATACTCAATAAATGTTAAATATATTAATAGTTTAGTTATTATTATATACTCTGGCTCTGTAGGCAAAACTTGATAAACTTAAAGCCCATAACAGGCCAATAGTTTTGTACCTGAATTATCTTTTGAACACATTAAAATTTGGGGGGTTTTTACTTGAATATAAGTAAGAGAATACTCACTGACAATGTGCCCAGTTGTTTGGAATGCAAGTTCCACTATGCTTTCATCTTGATCGGATGCAGCTAGATGAAATACAGAGAAAATATTCTTCCATCCAGATCGAATGTTAGCAGCTTGAGAATTAACCATTTGTGCTATACACCGTACAACCATATCTCGAATTGTTGGAGACCTAAAATATTAATATAACTGCTTAGATATACATACAGATAAAACATCAGTTTTTTTCCCCTTTCTTCTGTTTTTCCCCCTATTATGGAAAACAATTAAGATTTTTCTGATATTAACCAATTCAACATATATAATACCTGTTCCGTTTCATTATATGTTCAAAAGGTCTTAAGAAATCCTTCTGGAACCTGAAATTAGCAAGCTCCCCTTTCTCTAAGAACTTCATTGACAACTGCCTCAAGGAGTCTACTGCAAAAATAGCCACATCTTCATTAGGATTACAGCCAACCTGTAATAGCAACAGAAATGTAAGACGGTAATGTCAGCAGTAAAAATCTATAATTCTCTATTTTTGTCTCAGAAAAAGTAATAGCACAAATAGGCAGATCCTAATTAACAGCACAGACAGGTAAATCCTAAGATTCTCCATAAAGGCAATTCATATGCTAAAAATATTTCTCTACAAGAAAAGTAGATATTTTAACTAAATATTTAAAATTGAGAACAATCATTTTTTAAAAAGAAAAATAGGATTCAAAAGTTTTCTAAATTTAGTTATAAAAAAACAATAAACAACTGCTTGGAAGGAAAAAAGCCTCAATTAGATTATAAGGAAATTTTAAATAAAGAAAATATTACAAATGTAAACAAATCTCATAGTTATTCAATTACCTTATTAAAATGATCTCCAATAACTTCCCAAATTCGAGACCACTGCAATCTTATTCTTCCCATGTTGTAATATGATATTTCTACTATTTTTTGTAGACTAAACATTCTTGGATGTGTAGTAGAAAGTAATTCATCCATAGACACAGCACAGAGCCAACGCACAAAATCCACTATAATATAAATACATTTACATTTTTTAGTACAACCTTAAAGTTTTTTAGCCTGTTTTTAAGTAGAACAAATATACATACTTACCAATAGCATTTCCATCTAGCCTTGTAGATCCTGTGAATATTCTAGGGAAAATAAAACATAATTTTAAAAATTTATAAATTACTTCTCTTAGATCAATTCCAAAATAAGAAGCCTGGGGTGCCAGCCATTTTTATCTGTTTTAAGGGAACAAAAAATTGGGTATTCAAAATGTTCCATCATATAGTTTAATAACAAGTGTATAGTTTAGATGTTTCTCCCTCCCACTCCCACCCCCACCATGGATATACCACTTTGCATTCAATATTATTATTAGAGTAAGTGTACAGTGTTGTAATTTTATTACTAGATTTGCAAACACCAGATAGGTATCTTATGAGATTCTAAGAATAAGAAACATATTAATTTGTAAAACTAACAAATAATTGGCATACTACTAAACAGAAGACTTTTCATTTTTCCTGATTATCTACTAGCATTAAACAAGTTCTTAAAATGAAAAATTCTACTTTATTTTTACAAGTAATGTACATTTGATTAGAAAATTCATTTATGGTAAATTAAGAGTGATTTACTATAACCTTGCAAGAGGTCTCAGTGTAACCACTTTCCTCAGGGCATTCAAATGTTTAGAGTTAAGCTATGCTCCCCAGCTTCATCCATTCTTCTTTGCTGAGCTCTTTTGTGTGCGTCAAAGTTTCATAAACGATTTCAGCATAAAGATATTAGTCCACTTTGTTTAAAGTCTGCACTTTTACCCATATTCTGAGTTTGTAATCAAGGGTTTAATGTGATTTCCAGGATGGACAACATTTCTCAATTTAAAATGCATACGTAGGACATGCATGATAAAAATAAATCTTTAAAGGCAGGAGCAGGTAAAATATTAAACTAAGAAATAATAGTAGTAACAGTAACAGCTATCAATCACAAGGTGAATTCTATTCTGGTGCACTATATATATCTACTCATTAGATAATCACAATACCTTGTGAAGTATGTACTATTATAACCCCAATTTTATAAACACAAACTGAGGCACAAAGAAATTTAATAACTTCCTCAAAGTCACATAACTAGTAGGTACCAGAGCTCAGATTCAAATCAGGACAGGCTGACCTGAGTTCACCCTCTTAACCACTTTCTATGTTGCCTCATACTTATCTGAGCAAAACATATATTAAGCATTTTAAATATATTCTAGCGTTTTCTGACTATCACAATCTAAATGTCCTGAGTATAACATGATTTTTTTAACTTCAGTGCTCCTGAATATCTATGTGTCCTAGCAATGAGTAACAAAAATAAGAAAGGAAAAACAATTTAGAAACTGGTAACATGATAACTCAGAATCTGAGCTCCTGCTAAAAGAATATCATAAGATTTTCTAAATTGTTCTGTCAATAGAATGAAGCAATAAGTCAAAAATATGGCAGAAAACAAGCTGGGGGAAAAATCAAAAGTAGTAAGGTCCCATTTAATCCAGTGGTTAGATTAGACCCAGAAATTAAAAATATCTGGAGACTACAAAGCTCTCACATGAACAAAAATGAAAATTGCAGCCAGGCTCACACCTGTAATCACCGCATTTTGGGAAGCTGAGGTGGGAGAATCGCTTAAGGCCAGGAGTTCGAGGTTATGGTGAGCTATGAGCTATGATCATGCTACTGCACTCCAGCCTGGGCAACAGAGCAAGACCTCATCTCTTAAAAAAAAAAAAGGGAAAATGAAACTCACTAGACTATACTTTGTAAATGTGATCAGCTGATTTCTCAAAACTAGAGGTAATCTCACTGAAGGGAATGGCTATAGACAAGCCACACCACAAATAGAGTCAAAATTAAATAGTATAGGAGAAACAAGAAAAGGCACACACACAAAACCAAAAAAGGATTTTTTTGTTTTAACTGAGAAGAAGGCAAATGGCAAAGAGTATAGGGGTAAAGTACAGAAGCAGAGATAAAACCATAGGGAAAGGAAGCAGTAAATTCTGAAGATGAAGGCAACAAGGAGAAACAACGATCATCAGCACTCAGACAGGTTCTGTAGAGTTGGGTGATGGTGGGAGGCAGGGGAGCATGCATCCTGGGAAAAGGCATTCAAATTCCTACTCACTCTGGTAGCCTCTGAGGGGTCACTCTATTTCTAGTAATGCTCCACTAAAGATAAGCCATATGGTAGAGCACAGCAGTCTGTGGAAGCATTTAAAGTTAAGCCTTAATATACTAAGGCAGGAGAACAGAGCTGTGTTTCACAAAATCAGCCTATGAAATGAATTCTACATTCCCTATATGAAACGCAAAGGAAAGAAACATGAGAACCTTGTTTGCTAAAAGTCATGCCTAAAAAACATGAATGGGGAAAAAATGTGATAAGATTACTGCTTTATCCACATTATGATACAGATGCAAAAAAAAAAAAAGTTGGCAAAATTTTTGCAGATTCTGGATCGAATAAACTTTTAAACTGTATGCAACACACAAGCAGCCTAAATTATTTACTATACCTGTAAAAGGTTGTTTGTTCACACTGAAAATATCACAGTTAACATTTATTTTTTAGACCTAACTGAAAGGAATTTGTTAGCAAATGAAGTTGGGATGAACTATACATATTTTCTGATAGGTGACAATGTTCCATATATGGGCCAGTATATAGCTAGATTGGTATGTTTTAAAAAACAATAATAAAAACAAATACTACAATGCTAAATAACTTTTTTAGCTATTAGGAGTAAATCATTCCTGGACAAAGTCTATCCCCTGCACAGTTTAGTAACATTCATTATGAAATTGGTCTAGTTTAACAATGCCTACAAAATTCTATACTAGCAAATGCTAGAGGATCAGGTACTCCCAGATTAAAATGTCAAATATTCTCCTAAATTCTAATGGTATAAGATCCTAATACAAAAGTGGAGATAATTAGAAAATTTTATCATCCTTAAGTTTTTAATAGAATCATATTTTTTTCTGTTGGTTAAGAAACAGAAGCTATAAAGAATTTAATGTAGAAGAATTATGTTTATTTGTCTTGTTTGGGTCTTATACTTGTAATAACAGATTATTCAGAACAATAGGTCTGAGTACAGGAAAATGACTTCGTTTGCTAGACAAGCACAGAACTCTTCAGGATGATGCCTGACGATATTGTCACTACCGTCTTGACTATCAGTGTTATTTCAATGAGTTGGAATATATGAAAATAAACTCAGATATTCAGAAAGAATTTAGAAGAAAGTTAATAAGAAAGTGAAATGCACAAGAATAATATACCCTTATAAGAAATCAAGTATGTGACTTGTAATGCTTTCACTATAAGCTAAAACTTGCAATATTGAGACTTTGTATAAAATTTGACCCTACATTCATGTTTGTAGAACTATCTGGTGATGATGAGCTTGTGACAACAAAGTACTAACAGAATTTGGGCTAAGTCTGAAATTGCATTAATTCTTAAAACAGAGAGGCATGTAACTTGTTCATATGAGTGACATATCCCCCTGTAATAAACAGTAGATAGGAGGATAAATTAGAACTCAGTGTGGTCATATAAAGTATTATGGAAACAGAAATAGTATATAGAATGTTGAATCTTGCCTGAATAGATTCTCAAAATGACAGTGAAGATGATTTTCTGGACGGCAAGAAAATTATTTGGAAGAAAGCTAGCCCGGTAGCAGAAGAGTGGCTATTGCGTGGTTCTGGAGTTGTACATGTAGGCTGAAAAGCAGAGAGGTTAAGAGTACACACTCAGAGATGTGCTGCCTGAGTGTACATCCTGGCTCCGCCCCTCAAAATTCTCTATGAATGAAAGAATGAAACAGTTATCGCAATAATCAAGACGAGACTAGCCTGCCTGTGGAGATGAGCAAGTTATTTAATCACTTTCTGTCTCAGTTTCCTCTTCTGTAATTGAGGACTCAATTATAATAATATAATAATTATAATAATACTCATCTCACAAGGCTACTGAAAGGACTCCCCATCCACAGCAAGTGGACATTAAGAATTCTTTTCAAGAAAAAAGTTCCATGGAGTACTTCTAGGGTCAGTAGCCATTGAACACTAGTTCTGTCTGTACTTAGAGCAAAAAGTTTTATTTGAAGCAAAGTAAAATAATGGATCAGCATGAATTTCTAGACCACTAAGAAAAGATTACAGTATATATTGTATTTTTGAAAGCTTCCATCACAAGTGGTTAAAAAAAAGTCAGTGTCGTAAAATGCTAAGTTTCAATTTGGAGGGCATTTATTAGAAAAAGCTAATCTTCAAAAGAACAATATAAGATATTGCTCTACATGTTGGGCATTTAAGAATCTGAAATAAATGTTCCATAGTAAAATAAACCATAGTACAGGTTTTCCTTTAGAAAACAAATTAAAAATGAGAATATCTGGTAATGCATATAATACATGAATTCTGAAGTCTTTCCCAAAGAAGCTTATATTGAGAACTGCCAGCAAAATCCTTTGATTTTATCCATAATGCAGTCTTATATCAGGGACCCAGAAAGAGACACTACTCTGCATTTTCAAATAGAGATAATAAGAGGAGTAAGTTTTCCATAAGGGCAATAAAACATTTGTATTCTTTTTTGTCAAGGTTATTTCCCTAATGCCCACTAATATCTACTGTAACTTTAATTTTCATACCGTTCATCTCCTTATATTCTATGATCCTAAAAGCAAAATTAGAGGTACTATATCATCTAAAGCACAACATATCACAATAAAGTCGTATATTAGTTTAGGAAAATTATTTTGGCAATGATTTTCTTTTTATTGATGAGCAAAATATATCTAAATGCTACGGAATTGAAATAGTATTCATCTGAAAAGGGAATAAAATGAATACCTTACCTATCTACAGCAACAACAACACTTTGAGAACTGGTTTCTCCAATGGATTCCTGAATACTCGCTATCTGCTTCCAGTCCACATTTCCTCCAACTACCACACATAAAAGAGAGTCATTTCAGTTTGAACACAATTCAGCGGAAGAATACACTTATAGTTCTAAAATACATTTCTGAAATAAATTATTTTCCTAATAAAAGAAGCAAAGCTTTGGGTAAACAATTCTTCTGGCATCAGTGACATTTATCAAGGCCAAATATGCTTAATGGACTATACTCAGCAGTATACAACACATGGTTATAAGGCACGAACTGCGTTTGCACAGATCACACAAATTAGGGGTACTGTGAATTTAGATCATAAAATTAATGACATTAGACATAATTTCCCTGAATGTTTAAGAAACAGCACCACCTTAGTTCCTGTGATACCGTCTAAGGATAATTCCAACTCCATATAATTAGACTTTCCCTGTCATTTAATCTCTAGTCCCCTGTTTACAAATGCTACTTGAATATTCTACCTGTATATTCTGACATCCTCTTTTTCAAAAGAATCGTATATCTTTTCCCATGAAACTGGTTCTGTATGTTGGACAGTGGAACAATAATATCCCCAGTTTTCAAACGCTTAACCTTAGAATCATCTTTGGTATCTTCCCTCTCCTCCACCAACATTCAGCTAGTCCCTAAATCTTTTTTTTTAAATCTCTTTTTCATATCATTTATTCATTTTCACTCCTACTTAGTTTAGGACCTCATAATTTCAGTCCTGGATTACTGAAAGAATTTCCTGACTCATTTGCTTGCCACTAATTATTCCCTTCTTCAATCTCTCTTTCATTCTCCTGCCAGATTAATTTTCCTAAATCATCACCTTCATTTTGCTTATTATACTTACAGGATAAAGCATAAACTCTTCAGCCTAGAATATAAGACATTTCTTTTCAACATTCTAGCCAAAAGGTACCACCCCTCAGCTATCTAAAACTTACCTACTTACCAAACCCAATTTCAGTTCTCAATGAAGGATTCTTCTCCATTGTTCTCATCTTCCTTTGCACTAAGCATTTACTTAACTAAGTACTACTCAAATCAGAATTACTTCCATATAGTATCACATACATTATGAATATTTTAGGTGTATTAATGTTGTCTGCTTGACCAGATAGATAAACAACTCCCTAAGGTTACGAATAAAGTCTTATACATTTTTTATACTTTCCCACCTTATTCAATACTAAATACAAAGCAGGTGCTCTATAAACACCTAATTGACCAAACACTCTAAGTGCCTGACTATAAACATAACAGGTGATGTCATTTAAACTAGTTGAACTCAAATTCTATTCTAAGAACAAGGTAAAAAAGATGTGGTCCCTCTTCTCACTGAATTAATAATTTACCAGGAGAGACACACATGTTTACAACAAACTTTAATACAAGATAATGATTACTTCATGGGTGAAATGAACTAATTACATAGAATATAAGTTTGCTAAATAGAGCTAATTTTGATAGGGACAAAGAGAAGAGGGGTGTTAGCTCATGGAAACATTTCTCATATGATAAAATATTAATTCAACCTGGACCTTGAAGGATGACTATGTGGAAAAGGAAGCAGAAAGAAAAGCAATTCAGACAGAGGGGGCAGCTATTTAAAGTAATGGAAATATGCAAGTGTACATCATGTTTTAACATATTTGGGTGTAGCTATAATGAAGGATTTAGAAGGGAGAGAACAAAAAGTAGTAGGAGATAAAGCTGGAAAGACAGATTGGTAAAATAATGTGAAGAATCCTGACTCCCATGTTTAATATACTACGTTTGAAAACGGGGAACCATTAGATCTTTTAGAAGATCGACATGATCTAATCTATTTTCTAAAAAATAACTCTGGTAGTATCTGGAGAACATATTGAAATAGGAAGATATACTGGAGTCAGGGAGATAAATTAAGAGCGTATTTCTATAATACAAGTGAGCAAGAATGAAAGCCTGAAGTAAGAGACAGAGAACTGTGGTGGTAAGGCAACAGTATCAAGGCACACTTGAAATGTATTATACTGTGTGTTATAAGAATTTAATGAAGAAAAATCCTATGGAAAAACACAATGCCAATCATCACACAGCTTCCTTTGCGTATCAACTGGATGTCCTTTCCACAGGACCTTCTATACCTTTTATATTTAAATAATAATATAAATAAAATATATATAAATATAATCACTAGTAATAGACGTAAATGAATAAAGAATATATAAAATGTCTAGGAATCCAAAGAACCCATTTCTCAAATATACAAAATCTTTCAAAGAATTGTATGACAGTATAACATAACAGGCCAGACAGTATAACATAATAGGTTAAGAGTTCCCAGTTTTATCAAATTACTCAAAAGCACACACATTTAGGTTAACTAAGAACAAAGATGCACGTGTTGTTAATATTCTCTAAACATTTATGTTACCAAGCCATCAAATTTTTAAACAATATATATCTCGAAAGAACAAAATGTATGTAATTCAAATCTAATAATCATATACTATGTATTCTTAACAACTCAGTTTCATGTTTCCAAAAAGTAAAAGCACAGACTTTTTTCATATCAATCAGAAAGTCAGATAAATATATACTCAAGCCTGTCAACTTGGTTACATGGACACCTTGGTGCATGGATACTATTAATAAAGGAGGATATTAGTTTAAAACAAAAATATATATACTGTATATAGACTACATTGGCTCAATTGTACCACATCATCTTCTAGCTTAAATTCCGACTATAGCACCCTGCTCAAGAAAGTATCTGCTGTCTTAGTAGGTGGGCTCAGAGGAACGGGGGTGGACATGTACCACATGGGCTGGCTGGTAACCAATGTGACAGTCCAAAGGGATTGCTCTGCCTAACAGGGCCAAGTCAACAGACTAGCTCCCACTAGGATGTAGACTCAAAAATGAAAGCCTGATGATTCAGAAGTAAGTAGAGACTGGAGCAGACCAAAAAGAGAAGTAGATAATATGAGAGAAAGTCTAAATAAAGCATAAAAGAGAGTTATTGGGCTAGTCTAGAGTGGCCTAAAAGCCTGAACTGCCAGGTCTGAAATGTGTGTATCTTTACGTAAATTCTCTTTTTCTGAAGGGAGAAGGCAGTTCATCTCGTATCCTTATACCCTAAGTAGCACAACAGCACAGTGAATAAATTAACTCATTTTCAAGTATACTAGGAAACATTATCAGTAAGTATCATTATTTCTCATTTGACTAAAACTTCTAGAAGATGAAATATTCCACTGGTGTTTTATTTTTAGTGTAACCTAATTCTGTAGTCCTGCTTGTCAAAATTGAATCCCAGCATTAACACCTGTCATTATTTTGGTCTTCCCATACTCTCCAGGCCTTTTTGAAGGTATTTAATCAATCCGTGCATATTCATTTCACTTGCCTGTAAATATTAATACTTTTCATCTGTATCTCAAGTTACCTCACGGAGTAATTACAGTTCTAATGTACAGAGTTGGACTTCCAGATTACATAAATCACTATGCAGGTGCTCAGGCAGTTCTAAATCTTGCTGCTGGATCACCAAGTTATCAGGTCTATACCTGCACCCCTAGACCTTGCAAATACCATGGCATCTATGGTATTACTGAGCGAAAGACTGCATTGCTTGCTAGCTGCTTCAGTTTGATTACCACCAGGAACTAATTTTACCCAGTCCAACTGGAAGCCATAACATGGTCCTGGTCTTTATTTCTTTTCCTATGGATCCTTTATAAGGTTTAAAATTCTTTTGAACTTCCTAAGAATTTTTACTGCTAGCAACAACAGTAAAATAACTAAAAGAAAATTCCTGCTCTCTTTAGGTCATGTTTCTAGATTCTTTGGTTGGAGGGAGGGTAGGAAGGATGGACAGAGAATATTCAGAAACTTCTAATATACCAGCCATTATGCTAAGTCCATTCATATATATTCTTATTTAATTCCAACAATCCTATGAGTAGATACTACTTTTGGTTTGCAAAAGTGGAAACTGAATCTCAGAGAGTTAAAGTAACTTGCACGTAGTAAGGAAAAAATACAAAAGAATTCAAACCCAGAAGAAGAGTATTCAAGGTCAAAGTCTAAACTATGCTTTTTCCCTGGTGGAACTTCTTCCATTTACAACTAATAATGTAATGTTTTTTATTCCTCTCTATCCATTTTCACTAATATTTTCTTTTGTTCTATTGGGTGAAATCTGGAAGTTCCTGGCCATATTAAGCACACGAGAAGCCATGTAGAGAGGTCTCATACTGGCAGAAGAGTTAGGTTAGGCCTGCACACCACCTTTAAAAATTCTGAATGTGAATGCTTTCTCTAGTGGCCCAACTGTCTATTGTCTTATACCAGCCTTTACAGATTTAAGTTACCTGATTAGTCTTAGATGCAGGTAATTTTATTTTTATTTATTTATTTTTTGAGACAGAGTCTCACTCTGTCAAGCTCCTGGGCTCAAGTGATCCTCCTAACTCAGCCTCCCAAGTAGCTAGGACTACAGGTGCATGCCACCACACCCAGCTAATTCTTCTGTTTTTGGTAGAGATGGGGTCTCACTTTCTCAGGCTGGTCTGAACTCCTGAGCTCAAGCGATCTTCCTATATCAGCTTCTCAGAGTCCGAGGATTACAGGTATGAGCCACTGCGCCTGGCCAGAAGCAGGTAATTTTAAACTGTACTCTTCTCCCATCTCCAAGGAAGAGAATGAGACTAAGGGTCATTTAATGTTGCAAACAAGACCAGGGAAAAAAGGTTTAATTCCTTATTTAGTCATCCTGCTTTTTCTGATAAGGTTAGACAAAGAGCATTTTACCTTATCTAATTATATTTCACTGCTACAAGAAAATTACTTATAATGAGGAAGCTAAAAACAATTTTCAATACTTCATAAAAAGAATTTTAAAAGTTCTCACCTAACCCCAGACCCACAAATTCATCAGGAGCCTGATCTTTTGTTCCAGTAAGAGATCCTTCTCTGCCTCGCACTGTTCCAGAAATGTATCGAGGTTTCACTCCAGTTCCTATAAGCTGTGCCAGCTCCAACTGACTGATGCACTTCAGAATCTTAATTACAAAAGGAAAAAATTTTTAAATTCCATGTTAAAAATACCCTCAAAAATATTTAAATATATGCAGCTAGGCTTTAAACATAAGTTATATAAATCATTATAAAAAGCTAAATGTACTTATCTTAAATGTACTAAATTAATTTTCTCCCCAACCATTTAAGCATGTCAGTGATAGAATATTTAGCATTAACTCATTTTATAAACTAAATTGCAAAGTTGAAAATAAAGTGCTTATACCTCATGCCAGGAATTTCCTAAATAATTTCCGTCTGTATGAGCCACTGTAATAAGTGTTTTTATTGTGTCTATGTTCTTTTGTTTCATTTCAGTAATACCAGAACTCACTGTAAGTAAGGTAAATCTTGCTAGTGCCTGGACATATGCATCTCTTTCCAGCTATAAAAAAGAGAACAGTATATTTACATGGCTGTAAATGCAACAGATTGATCTCTAATTCCCCACTGACAAACTCTGTTTACTTGTCTAGTAAGTTTTTAACTTGTAACTTAGTTTTACTTGTCAGGAATTACATACAATACCACAATACAGTTTTTAAATTTTCATTCATTTTAAGATGATGAATGAAGCAGGAAGACATAAATTTCTAAAAGTCAAAGACAATGGAGGTACCAAAATCAAGATAAGACTTTAGCAATAACCAATGAATTCTTACGGTAAATCACTGAGCACTTTTGTTTCAAGTACTCTGTACATTAGCAGAAACCTGATTTATAAGTTTGCATATTTTTCTCTACAGCTAGGCTATGCTTTTTGTAAGGTTTAACATTCATAATTAAATGTGAAAATGGGTTTAAAAAACAAAGAGACAAGTTTGGCTAAATGTTATCCTCGGATAAAGTACATAAATTACTAGAAAATTATGTACTGGATACTTGTTATTTTAAAAATAACTTGCTCTTAGGCTTAAGTTATAAAATCATATAAAAATATATACATATATAAAATATGATTCAATAAATATGAAACATGACATTTTTAAATAAGATATGCAAATTAACATATAGGAATTCAAAGTCTTTGCAACTTTTTATATAGCTAATATTTTATAGAGGAAAAATAAAGTAACCAAAGTCATGATGATAAAATTTTAGACAGATCAATATAGAACTACCCCTTCAACTATAGCTTCTCAGAAACCTAAACATTAGAATTCATTTAAACTTCATATGTTTGAAATTAGTTTTTAATAAGTCAGATATAAAAAATTATTGTAATTTAAACCACAGTAATGACACAAGTAATTAATGTCCCAAACTGTCTACAAAGGCAAAATTCTTTGTTACCTGAATGCTGAAAATGCACGCAATTCTGATTGCACATCTTATACCTTCCAGGCAAAGAGAGGCTACTTCAGTATCATCACAATCTTGTAGACCCACACTAAATGCAGCCAGAAAAGGTGTCCAAGCCAACTAGAAAAATTTACAATATATCATGAACATAGAGTGATAAATTTTATGATAATATTACATTAATATTTTTCAAGGCTTTCAAACAATACAAGACTTAAGGAAGTTCTAGAAAAAAAAAATAAGGTTTTGGCATAGTTATCTGAAAAACTTTCTTAGAAAAAGGGGGAAAACAAACTATAAAATGCTTCCTGGGCTTAAATAAGAAGAGAGTAAGATCATAAATTCAGCAGAGGACCTTAGGCATATTTTAAGAATAGCATCTATAAATTATTCACATCAATTAAAAAATGGGAAGCCAACATACATATACATAACAAATATTAGCTTTATCCCTGAACTCATCTCTCTGTAAGCTTTGTGCCTTGCAATATTGCACAGACTCTTTATTTTGAGTAAGATTATTTTAATCATTTTCCTACTTGCAACAATATCCTTATTCTCTTTTCTTTAAGCCTGCTCCCTGAACATCATTTAGCCTATTTTTTTAAATTGTTAAATATTTTACATTGAGACATCATTGGTATCTCTGATTTCTAGCTGGACGACACTTTTGTTTTTAAGTTCAATAAAATACACGTTCATTACAGACTATGGAAGACACAAATACCTGTTAAAATTTTACTATCAAAACTCTGGATACCTAATGAAGTTATACTGTAAAACAAAAAAAGAGCTGCTTTTTGACCACTGAAAATCCTAATTAAGCACATAACTTTAAAATGTCTGATGTAAGAGCATTCAACTGCTTTTGGTAAGTCATCATGAAGCAAAACTACATAGCCATACAGTCACAAAGATGAAAAATGTTTATCCCAGTCTGCTATAGAAATGGCAACTGGAATTTCTGAATGATCTATAATGCTGTTAGTGTATAGTACTAAAGCAAACAAAATCACCCAGAGCTTTGTTTCTAAACTTCAGAAAGTTGAAAAGTAAAAGTTTATAGTCTCTAAACAAAGGAACATTAAGACAGAACCTGGGTTCTAGTCCTGGCTCTGCCACTTATTTAATCTCTCTGAACCTCATTTTTCTTCATCTGTAATACCCAAACTGCCACTACAGAGAAAAGCTATGAGAAACACATGAAGTGCAGTACAGTACATATAAACTACAAAGTACCACATGAAAGTAATAAATTACACATTCTATTACACAGAAACAGCAGATCTATTTGGAAACCTGTGTTATATTTTATACAAGAAGAAATACAAATAGTTCTTAAGCCAGTGAAAAAAACTTTAGCTCCATCGGGAATCAGAGACAATGATTTCTCCTATCAAATTATACCTAAATAATATCCAGGCAACAGTGAAATTGTCCACTCATAACTGTATAAACCTTTGTGAAATACAATTTGACAACATGTAAAAAGGTTCTTAAAAATGGCCCTTAATACTGTAAATTACATTCTATAATGTAATTGTTCATTCCTTCCTCCAGACAATGCTTATTTATTGGGCACTTACCACAAGCCAGGAACTACGCTAAATACTGGGAAAAATAAACAGGTATGGTCTTTTGGCTCACAAATGTATATAAATAATGTATATACAGATGGTCCCTGACTTAGGATGGTTTAACTTTCAATTTTTCAACTTTATGATGGTATCCATACAATGATGCTGTTTTTCACTTTCAGTATAGTATTCAATAAATTATACTATCATTACAGACTGAGATATTAACACTTTATTATAAAATCGATTTTTTAAAAATGATTTTACTCAACTGTAGGCTAAGGTAAGTGTTCTGAGCATGGTTAAGGTAGGCTAAGCTAAGGTATGTTTGGTAGGTTAGGTACACTAAATGCATTTTTGACTTACAATATTTTTAACTTACAATGGTTTTATTGGGACATAATCCCATTGTAAATTGAGGATCATCTGTATTTAATTATTATAAATATAATGAAGGAAAAGCATAGAATGTTGTAAAGGGACCTAATTTAGATTAGAAGGGTCAGGGCAGAACTCTCTGAGAGAAGGTGACATTTAAACTGGAAACTACTCAGGTAAAGAAGGAAAGAACATTCTAGACAAGGGATATACCTTAAATGAATGCCCTGAAAAGAAAGGCACTGTAGAAACTGAAACAATGCTGGTGTAAATGCAGCACAGTAAAGACAGAAGAGAACTAGTGATGGTGCTGGAGAGGCAGGTGAAGCCAGAACACAGAAGGTCTGCAAACCCGGGAAGGGTGGTCAGGTTTTATTTATCATGCAAAGTCAATGACCATCTTTGGGTAAGAAGGTGGAATTTCATTTATAGTTTTAAAAGATCACTCTGGATAAGAGGAGTGCAAAGTAAGCATGAGGATGCCTGTTAGGAAAATGCTGTAGTTATCAGAGAGAGAAATAAGGGTGCCAGGACTAGCGTAGTGGCACCAGAAAAAGGCAGTAGGGGGAAAGATTCCTGCTTGGAGGATGTTTAAATAAACTATAGCTAATCCAGGTAATACATCACAAAAGCTGTTTATAAAATTGGGAAATTACTTATAGGACAAACAGCAAGACATAAAATTCAATACATGGTATGTGCACAACTGTTCAATTAAGATAGAAAAGTATAGCCGGGCGCGGTGGCTCACGCCTGTAATCCTAGCACTCTGGGAGGCTGAGGCGGGCGGATCGCTCAAGGTCAGGAGTTCGAAACCAGCCTGAGCAAGAGCGAGACCCCGTCTCTACTATAAATAGAAAGAAAGAAATTA
>CAUYRT010024294.1:0-22046 GCA_963574885.1 Lepilemur ruficaudatus | reverse complement strand
TGTGGTGCTTGTTTTTCCATTCTTGGGATACTTCACTTAGTAAAATGGGTTCCAGCTCTATCCAGGAAAATATAGGAGGTGCTATATGACCATTTTTTTTAAATGGATGGTGTTAGGTTTGATATCACTGTGGTACTTGGATTCCATTTGGATTCCATTGAATACTTTTAAAACAGTGATGCTATAGTTTTAGTTTATAACAGCAATACTTACAATAAACTGCAACTCTTTAAAATTAGAAGGAAAAATTTTAGACAGCATCTTAATATCGTGTAAGGGTATACATAAAGAGCATACAAGAAAAAAATTATGACCACTTTGAAACTTGCTGTATCTCCCTCCCTTTGAATAAATAGAAGGACAGTCATCAAGAAAAGAAATCTAACTAGACCCTCCATTTAGGTAAAGATTTCTACAAATTGTTACAGTAAATGCTAAGTAACATTTCCATTTGAGACCGTAAGTTGGATGTAAGGAAGACAGGAGAGCTTTAAACACAATTTAAAGTAAAAAAGGGGGGAAAAAGACTTCCCTACAGAGTGCTAACAAGAAGTAGTTTAATGGCTGAAAGTTTGCTTATACCACATGATTTATAATATGCCTAGATGGACCACATTAACCAGAGTCCAACAAGCACCATCCCTTTGGCTGATGCAATCCTTTCAACAGACTATTTGGATATCCCCTCCTCTGTCAGTGACTAAAAGTAGATCTTGTTTTAAAAGGCTCATTCATGCATTTAGCTTATTTTTTCTTTTACTTTTTATTGAGATGTAATGTATATAAATTGCACCAATCTTAAATGTAGAGCATGAATAATTTTTTTTTTTTTTTGAGACAGATTCTCACTTTGTTGCCCGGGCTAGAGTGCCGTGGCGTTAGCCTAGCTCACAGCAACCTCAAACTCCTGGGCTCAAGTGATCCTTCTGCCTCAGCCTCTCAAGTAGCTGGGACTACAGGCATGCACCACCATGCCTGGCTAATTTTTTCTATCTACGTTTGGTTGGCCAATTAATTTCTTTCTATTATTAATAGAGACAGGGTCTCGCTCTTGCTCAGGCTGGTTTCGAACTCCTGACCTTGAGCAATCCGCCTGCCTCGGCCTCCCAGAGTGCTAGGATTACAGGCATGAGCCACCGCGCCCGGCCAGCCCTGGGTGTTTTAATGCTTCAGGGCGTCTCCACTCTCTGGTCTAGCTGTCATTTTTTCTTGTTGACAGCTGTGTGAACATACCTTCCTCCCCCACTGTGTCAATGTACCTCCCTTCCCCTTCCCCCTTTATTCTGTGCTTAAGCGTACTAACAGAAGCAAGATAGCAGGTTATTTTCCATGGACCATAACAACCTTTCATTCTAGAGACTCCAAATGTTAACATTTTACTGTTTGCTTCATCCTTTCTTTTGTCTCTATTTTTTTCTGAACCTTTAAGAGCATGTTCCAGACATGGTGTTTTTTTATTTTTTATCCTTAAATACTTCAGTGTAGATTTCCTAAAACAAGGATTTCTCTTATGTAAACATAGTATAGTTCTCAAAATTAATAAATCAATGTTTAAACAATACTATTTTATAGATCTTATTGAGATTTTTTTTTCTGGGACAGTTATCCTAATAATGTCCGTTATAGCAAAAGAACATCTGAGTTTGTGTTGCATTCAGTAGATGTGTCATTTTAGTCTCATTTAATCTGGAATCCTTAGTCGTACCTTGTATTTCATGACACTGGCATTTTTGAAGAGTACAGGCCAGCTTTTTGTAGAATGTCCTGCAGTGTGGGTTTGTTTGAGGTTTACTCATGATCAAATTCAGGGTATGCATGTTTGGCAGGAACGCCCTGAAGTGATATTGAATTGTTCTCTATGTGTCCTATCAGTAAACATGCTGTCAATTAGTCCTATTATTTGGCAGTGTTAACATTGACCATTTAAGTTGTCTGCCAGGTTTCTCCCCTGTAAAGGTACTGTTTTCACCTTTTAAATTAATGTTATGGTTAGATACTTTGAGACTCTGTAAACATCCTATCACTCCTCAAATTTTTACCCACTAGTTTTAGTATTTAGTGTTTGCCTGAATCAATTGTTGTTATGATGGTTGTGAAATGGTAATTTTCTAATTTTATCACTGCATCTACATTCATTAGTGCTTTCTACTGCAAGGAAGTTTTCTATTTATTTATATCAATGTGGACTCATGGATTCTTATTTTATCATGAGTGAGATTGAAAATCTTTTCATATATGTAAGGGCATTTTTATATCTTCTTTTATGAGTGTCTTGTTCGTGTCTTTTGCCCACTTTTCTGTTGAGCTTTTAATCTTTTCCCCTCAATTTTTAAGGGTTCTTTTTATTTAGGAATATTAACCCTTTACCTATGATGTAAGTTACAAATATTTTCTTCCAGTCTGTCAGTTGTGTTTTGACTCTTTTTTTTTTGGTGTTTCTTTCCATGTAGAAGCTTAGATAATTTTTTTATATAGTAAAAATTATCAATCATTTATTACATCTACATTTTGAGTGATAGAAAGTCTTTCTCTACACCCAGGTTAAAGAGGAATTCACCCATGTTTTCTTCTGGTTCTTGCGTGATTTTATTTTTTGTGTTTAGATTTTTGATTCATTTGGGGTTTATTCATATCACATAGTGTGAGGTACAAATCCGATTTTATCCTTTTCGAAATGTTTAACCAGTGGACTGAACAGCATTTATTAAAAAGTGCAGCCTTTTCTTGTCAGGCAGGTTTATTAGTAATAAAAAAAATGAAAAAAAAAAAAAAAGGACATCTTTGCTCCAGTGACTTGAGATGCCATGTTTATTATACAAAGTTCCATATGTACTTTGGTCTGTTTAGAGATTTTTTGTTCTGTTCCACTGATTGGTCTCTCTGTTAATGCTCTGGTACCATACTGCTTTAATTATCAGAGCCCTGTGATACATGATATGTCTTAATGTCTGGTAAGGCTAGTGCTGCCTGCCCCCTGGCTTTTCTGTTTTAGTGCTTTGAAATTGTTTTAAAGATGAGAAAATCTCATAAGGTACTAAAGAATTTGGTATTACTAAGTCATATTCTTGTATTTCCATTATTGAATGTCTTGATCAAAATTAAGGATAAATGCTCTTAAGTTTTTGAAGATGGCTAAATTTATAACTACTACTACTAATAAAATAAATACACCTATAGGAAGAAAAGAAAATTATCTAATCAAAATCACTTTTTTCCCTCTCATATTGAATTTTTTCCCCCTCTGGGCCATAAGACTCTCACAATGTCCTTTCCTATGTTAGAAGTCAATTGGCTGCTGTTGTTCCTTGGATTGACTGTGATTTAAAATGTTAAATATGAGATGATGCTGTCTTGTTCTGCTCTAGGCTGAAAGGTCATTGAGGCAGAGCTATTCGTACCTTGTATCCTCTGGAATTCTGCCTAAACATTTGTGTACTTGGAGGGTGATAGTAGATAGTCTGCAAGTAGTCTGAAGAATGCCATGTGATACTATGAGATGCCAATAATATAAATAAAATTTCTTAGTTTACTGACCTCAAGTAGTTTTCTTAGCTCTGCAATTTCTATGATGATTTTCAGCAATGTAGCAGTATTCAAAAATAACACAGTGTTTTTCATTTAGAATCATTGTCATTATCGGGGCTATGTGGAGGGAGTTTATAATTCATCCGTTGCTCTTTGCGACTGTTTTGGACTCAGGTAAGAAATTTTCTTTATCTGTTTTTTTCCTTTCTCCTATTTCTTACCCACTTTCCTACTTCTGTCTCCAAATCAAATCATTTTGTGGACTTAGCAAAGTTGGATTTTACTTTGATGTTACTGAAGGTCTTTAGAGCTATATTTCAGATATTCTTGGCATGTTTACTTAGGAAAATATTATAGTTGATGAATTTTAATGTCTAAAGAGATTTCATTTTTTGAGAACATTAAGTATTTTTTGCTATTTAAAATATACCTTGCATTTTAATAGCACTTTATAAAATTTTCACCTGTATTATTTAAGTCTGATAATGACTGTGAAAAAAGGACTCAGTATCTTTATTAGGTGGGCAAACTGAGGTTCAGAGAAAATGTGTCATCATGTATCAAATGAAGTTATAATAGTGTTAACATTACATTTATGGAGGGCTTGGCAATTATGGCACTGTGCTGGTTGGTTAATTGCATGATTTGCATGATTCAACTAATAAATATTACTTTTAATTCTCAAACCACCTATGTTGTAAGATGGCTATTATTATCTTCATTTAAGTAATAACACTTATTGAGTAGTTACTCTGTGCCAGGCAATGTTCTAAGTATTTTGTGCTTGGTAAATAATTTAGTTTTCAGTAAAATCTTATGCAGAATGTAAACTATGGCAGAAGTTAAATAGCTTACTGAGAGTCCTACAGCTAGCAGAAAACATTTGAGACTCAAACTGTGGTCCTTTGGCTCCCAGTTCTCCACTACCTTATAGTGCCTTCCATTTTACAGGGATCACTCAGAGAGTTTGAGTGACTCACAGGAACTGATGCTAGTAAGTAGTAGTTTTGAGCTTTAAATTCAGGTCCACGTTGTTCCCCTGACTCAAATCCTCTGTGTTTTCCTCCATACCATGCTACCTTTCTTACACATGTTGAGAATGAGGATGTGAATTTAGGTTTTCTGATTCTTTTTCCTGTGTGTTTTCTTTTCCTTTAAAAATATATATGTGTAATGAAACATTTAGAGGATTGCTGCATTTAGAGAATGCAAGTTATGGAATTGAACCCCTGCAAAACAGCTCTCATTTTGAGCATATTGTTTATCGAATGGATGATGTCCACAAAGAGCCTCTGAAATGTGCAGTTTCCAACAAGGATATGGAAAAAGAAACCACAAAGGATGAAGAGAAAGAGCCTCCCAGTATGACTCAGCTCCTTCGAGTAAGGAAATAATATAATTCTTCGTAGCTCAGACTAACTTTAGAAAAATCATTTATTCATTAAACCAATAGTTATTAGTGTTTTTATTTTTATTTATTTATTTTTTTACCAAATACATTCCTGACATTGTGATAGATACTAAGAGATAAAAAGATGAGCAACATAGAGTTTCTGCTTCCAAGTCGAGTACAGTTTAGATTCTGTGGGTTTGGAAACTAGGGCTTAAATCTTGAACAGTAATATTTAGCATTGCTACATAATAGTCCATCATGTTGTCTTCCAGGGAGCAATAGAGTTTTTATTTTAGATACCTCTTACTCAAACTGAAATGGTGATTCCTGAGCTCTAGATTGGAGAAATTGAGAGAGAGATTTGGCTTTAGGACTTTAATTACTTTAGGTGTCTTCCAAGGATACGCATATCCCTGTTTTGCAATTTCTTTAGGGCTCTCATTTACTCTGGGCATGAATCTCTTAGATTGAAATTGATGTATATCAACTTCAGCTACAGGGAATATACCTTTCTACATATGAGATGATGTTGCTTTGTTGGAAGAGCCATATTTTTAAATAGCTCATACTAATTTATGGCATTGTCCATCTACTCTTTTGACTCTTAGATTGTTCTTTTTAACTACAAACATTAGAAAACATTTAAATTTCTGCTTATTCTACTTTGCATAAATTTCTGTGAAATGACAAAACTAGTCATTTTTTAAAGTGGCAACCCTGTCCCTACTTCTGCTCTGGGATTTTAGTGGATATTCTTTCTTTGTCCATGAACATAGTAAGGGGGTTTCCCATTAAGATGTGTATATGTGTGTGTGTGTGGTTTCAATTTTAGAAAGTCGGTGATTCTGCTTTGTAAACTTTACTAACCTATTTTATCTTTAACTAGAATTTTTCTCAGATCAGTGAAGATAGCAGATAACACTTCAAAAAATTTTTTTTAATTTAAAAAATTTTTTTCTCCTTTGACATAGTTTATGATCACATGAAGTTAGTAGTATAGCTGGACAAAGTTTTTATCACTGAGAAGTAGATAATACTTTTAAAAAAACATGTTTTTGACTTTATTGATTTAGGAGATGTTAAGTAAAATAATTTCATGATGTTCTTAACAGACATGAAATAAGTGACCAGATATTAGGGTGTGATCATTACATGTGAGAAATGTAAAGCCTTATAACTCTTTTTTGCCTTTATGATGTTTGTGTTTTTGGCAGAGAAGAAGAGCTGTCCTGCCACAGACCCGATATGTGGAGCTGTTCATTGTCGTAGACAAGGAAAGGGTAGGATTGGTGACAGTTTTTCTTCTTTTTCATGAAAAGCAGATGAGAAGTGAGCATCCCATGAAGGAAATATAAATATAATATGTTTGTATTGATTTTTCTTGAATGATAATTTAAAAACTCAAATGCCATAATATACCAACAGAATACCACCAGAAACTGAATGTAGCAAAAACTTTATTTTTTATTAATGATTTTTTCCCTCATTCTTCTGGTGATTTCCTTATGCTGAATTTCTTAAGATTCTTTAGTCAGAATCTTAGTAACTTTTCAGATTACTTGAAAGCCACAGCCCATTATAAAAAGCTATTGCTTTTAATAAAATTGCTTTGTTTTCTAGAATTTCAGCTAATCTATACTTTAAGAGAGAGAAAACTTTCAGGTTCTGGCATACTTTAGAAGGGAACAGTATTAATTTCAGCGTACAGGATAACATGAGGGTGTTTTCCTTGTTTATATATACTTAAGAAACTGAGCTAAGAGCATTACTTAACTAGGAGAAGTAATGTGTGTATTTCAGCATTTACAGAATTATCAGTTTTAGATATAGTGGCTGTATAATTTAATATATGGATTATTTGAAATGTTTTGTTTGACTTTTATTTCTAACTGTGTGTGAAAGTTATTTGTAGAAACTTAATATGATTGGTAGTTCCTTTCTTATAAGCTGTGGAGACAGTTTTGAGGATTTTTATGGTTGTAAAAAAGTCCCATATTGTATGTTGGTTGGAAGACAAAGCAATCCATTATTATTAAGAGAGTGACTCAGATTTGTTCGTTATAGGTTTATTATTCTCAAGTGGTAGAAGGAAAAAACAGAGAATAAGAGCAAATGTAAACTCTGCCCCAAATAATGGGCAAAAAGTTCCTGTAGCATGTTTTGGATAAGTCACAAAAAGATTTAAAATGTGTTTCTTTATTGCTCTCTACAGATTGATTTGTTATATACAGGTAGAAAATGGTTCAAATAAAAATGATTGAACTTCAGTCAAGCCCTATAAAATGTATTAATTTTTTTTCTTGTTCAGGAGAATCAAGATGCCTAACTGATAAAGTCTGTTATATTCTGATATTAATAACTTTATCACAGAGCAAAATCATAAAATCTTTTTAAATTTTTCTTTTGTTTAGTAAATTAGTTGTATAAAATAATGTTAAAATAGACATTTGGATTTAGCCAAAGAAAAGAATCAGTCATATCAATTATTTGGCTTAAACTTTTATATATTAATATCTGTATATTTCTATCTATATGTAATTTTCAACTAGTGATTATTGGTTAATCTCTCATTGTTGCTGTAGTCAAGGGTTTAGAAATGGTTTATTGGCAATGTCATTGGCTTAAGAGGTGAAAGGGTCAGGAAATTCTTTAGATTTTCTTTTACTCCTTTATCTATGCATTTTGATCGTTTTAAACTCTACCTTTGTGAAATACTTGAAAATATTTTTGCATTAAAATGATTGGAAAGAACGTTACAAAGAAAACTCATTTTGAAGTTATGTTAATTTAAAGAAAACAAAGATGTCAGTACTTTTTCATTATTATTCATTTCATACTTTTACCCAGTCTTCTTTAATTCTAGTTATTACTAACATGTGTCCTTTGAATTTATTAATTCGAAATGGTAAATTTTTAAATGCCTCAATTTTTAGATCAGAGGAAATATTTAGATTCTTCATGGTAATTAACTACAGACATTTTTATTCTTAAATTACTTTGATGGTAATAATTTTCCTTCTTTGCTTTTGCAGTATGACATGATGGGGAGAAATCAGACAGCTGTGAGAGAAGAGATGATTCGTCTGGCAAACTACTTGGATAGCGTGAGTTGTATTTTCTAATTGGGATTATTCTGTCATATTCTTTCACAGTCGCAGAGCAGAGTTTAAAAATTGTCTCATTTTGGTCTTTGATTATCATAGGGCCTAACTGACTCGGTATTTCAGAGTTCTGCTTTCTGGTTTATTTTGTAACTTTTTTCAGCGTTTAAAAGAAAAATACAAGTGTAGAAAGACTTCGAGAAGAGCAAGAGATTTCATATTAGCATCTACTTTATTTTCAGAGTAGCCAGGTTAAGATGCTTTGGTGTTTATGAAAAGATCTGTAAATTTTTATCGAGAGATTCTTATTTTGAATAAGGCTGCCTTCTACCCTGAAACTCTGACATCACAATATTAATTTTGTGTGTGTGTGTTTCTGTGTGTGAGAGAGAGAGGGTTGAGATTTTGGAGTTTATCCATTGGGAGATATTAAAGAATTAAATACATGTTCTTATAAGATAATTTTATCTATGTTGCATTCCCCTCACATGAACTTTAAGCATGATGATGACGATGATGATGATGATAGCATGCAGTGGAGTATTTACAGTGTGCTAGGAACCAAGCTAAGTGCTTTACATTTATTGGCCCATTTGCTCTTCACGGTATCTCTGTGAAATAGATGTGAATTCCATAGTCCTTTATCTGAAACCTCTGAGGTACCTGTGATTAGAATTTTAGATAAGGATTTAGAAAGACAGTATGGTTTACTTTGTATTGTATAATACCTCCAGCAGGATTTTGGGGTAGTACCTTGTGATCAGACTCGATATTTCTGCAGTGAAATGTCTGAATATTTACACTAAGTGTAAATATGGACCGTGAATGGGCTTACATTACTTTAGGGCAAGCTTCAGAATCAATTTTACCGAAAACTTTTAATTTCAGAGTTTGTCAGATTTTAGAATGGAAGATAAAAAAAAAACAAATTTGAATCTCTGTTACTATCCTTGAGACTCTTGAGAGGTTAAAGGAAAGATTTTTTCATTTTGGAGGGGGGAATCCTGTTTTTAATTTATTTACGTAGCTGTGTTATTTCACGTGGTTGGAAGAGTTTTCTCATATTCTTTAATATAGTTTACATACTTTTATTTCACTTTTCTTCCCAGATGTATATTATGTTAAATATTCGAATTGTGCTAGTTGGAATGGAGATTTGGACAAATGGAAACCTGATCAGCATAGTTGGAGGTGCTGGTGATGTGTTGGGGAACTTTGTGCAGTGGCGAGAAAAGTTTCTTATAACACGTCGGAGACACGACAGTGCACAGCTAGTTCTGTAAGTGATTTTTTTAAAGTACTATTAATGAAATGATCATAATAATACTTTTTACTTATTTTCTTGCATTAGAATTATATTCTCTTCAGATTTTGGGATATTCATTTAAATGAGGAAACTTAGTTTGATGTGACGTTATGATAACGAGGCCTTTTCTGTGTTGGATTCCCTGTTACCGTTATCCCGTGTCCTCCTCTTCCTTTTCTGGGTTTACTTCCTTATTTTGGTATAGCATGTTTTCTAGTTGCTTTTTATGAAAGGATATATGGAAAGAAAAAAAATTTGACCTCTTACATGTCTGAAAATAAGTTTTTACAGTCTCAGAACAGAATTTATTTAATAAAAATCATCTCAATTTGAGCTCTGATTAGGCTAGGGCCTAAGTAACTCAGTTTTTCAGAGGTGTACTTTCTAGTTTGTTTTGTGACTTTTTTGATTATTTGGCTGGGTATGAAATTCTAGGCATGAAATCTTTTTCCTTCACAATTTTGAAGGCATTGCTCTGTTCTCTTTTGACTTCCAGTATTACTATTGGGAAGCCTGAAACCATTCTGATTCCTGATCTTTGGTATGTGGCCTGTGTATTTTCCCCATCACTGGAGACTTGTAGGATCTTCTCTTGGTTCCTAGGCTAGGCTCCTGACTTTTCCTGATATGTTTTGGTGTAGGTCTTTTAGCATTTGTACTGTGTGTTCAGTGGGTCATTTCAGTCTGAAAACTAATGTCTTTCAGTTTTAGGAATTTTTCCTGAATTATTTCATAGCTTTCAGTTGTCTGTTTTATTTTTATTCTTCATTTCTTCTGGAATTTCTTTTACTCAGATATTGGATTTCTTGTCCTGGTCTTCTTAATTTCTTTTCTCTTTTTTTTCTCGTTTGTTTTCTCTTGTTAATGTGGGTTGATTTTAAAGCAATTTACTGAAAATGACTAAATAGGCTTTTATGGCCCCATAATCATAAAGTCCTCATCCTGACCTTTTTATTAATTTTTAGTACAATTGCACATGCAAGTATCTTCATGCCAGTGAGAATGCCATCTAGTTCACAAAAGACCAAGGAGCAGGTATTGAGCATACTCAATATGCCCAATATGCCCAATCCTTTTGTGTTTATAGTTAAGAATGGGGAACTAAAAATCCTTTTGGAAGCTTTTGAGTACATGAGTGGATCTTGGAGATTGTGGGGTTCACTATAGGGTGATCCGGCTGGAATGTTGCCTTGCCAAACCCCTTATGTCAGTACTTCTAGTTACCTTCTCCTTGCTGGTCAGATGCCCCAGACAAGGATTATTCATTCATTTAAAAGGTATTTATTGGGTGTATTCCCTAGTCACTGGGATATAGCAGTGAACAAAACTGACGAAAGTTCCTGTGCTCATGGAGTCCATATTCTGGTGGAGGATATTGGCCATAAATGAGATAAATAAGTATATACAGTATGTTAAGTAATGATAAGTAGTTAGGAGGAAGAATAAAACTAGGAGGATAGACATAAAAGTATTGGAGGAGGGAGAGTGAAATTAGAGATAACATAGCCAGGGAAAGCCTGGCCAGAGAGATGACTTGAGCAAAGACCTGAGGGACGTGAGCAAATGATTTAGGGGTATATATGAGGGAAGAGAGTTCCAGGCAGAGGGAGTAGGTCCTGAGGTACAGGTGTGTTGGGCATGACTGAGAAGGAACACAGAGACCACGGTGGTTCTTTTGTTCACTGTGCTCACTGCTGTGCAACCTCCCATGTAAATCTGTTCACTGTTGTTATCTATCTCTCCTCACTAAAATTTGTTGAATAAATAAATGTAATGCATTTTAGGAAGAGTTTCATCTAGAAGATAAAAAAAGAATCTTGACTTTGTATTTAAAAGGTATCTCCACTTGTCTGAAAAAGAATTAATAAAAAGCAGATAAGGCATAACTATATTCTGATTTTAAAATGTTATTTATCTGTGTAATTTTTCTCCCGGTTTTTGTAGGTTCTCCCAATCCAGTTAAGATTACCCGTAGAAATAGGAGCAATGTGTTCCATTTTTCCTCAAGTACATTTTATAACGTTTACCTTTTCATTTAGAAAGAAAGGTTTTGGTGGGACTGCAGGAATGGCATTTGTGGGAACAGTGTGTTCAAGGAGCCACGCAGGCGGGATTAATGTGGTATGTTGTTCTTGATGTTCAGTTTTGGGTATTTGTATTAGGACACTATCAAGCATTTTTTGACTCTATGCTTCCTCCCCTGGTCCTTAAAAAAATATTTTGAGTGTTACAAGGAGCAAAGTAGAAGTGGCAGATGTATTCTTTCCCTGGACACTGGACATGTTTTCTTATATTTAGCATTAGCTCTTTACTTTTTGTAGATGAGGAAACAGAGGCTCCGTTTGAGAGAATTAAGTTAGAACCATCTATTAGTTGCTGAAGTAATTGATCTATTGCTTAAAGGATCCATCTCCATCATCAGTGTGTGATTTATACCAGTTTCTTACTAGACTGAAATGTATAATATGAAGACTGTTGTTAGATGCTTAATTTATAGTATAGGTTGTCAACATTGTAGTGAATAAATTTCTTTTTATGAAAAAATAATCCAAGAAGCAAAATATTTCCTTTTTGTTCAGAAACCTGATTACTTCCTTCCTGTGTTTGAACAGTTTGGGCAAATCACTGTGGAGATATTTGCATCCATTGTTGCTCATGAGTTGGGTCATAATCTTGGAATGAATCATGATGATGGAAGAGATTGTTTCTGTGAAGCAAAGAGCTGCATCATGAATTCAGGAGCATCGTGAGTAACTGAGTTCTTTCTTATTCTTCTTCTTAATATGGTATTGTAGATCAGTCTTACTTAACTCTAAGGAATACTTATGTCTACATTGAAAAAACAGAAAATATTATTCCTGGTTCCCCGAAATTAATTACATGATACACCAATGAGAAGTCTCTTTTTAGATTACTATTGTTATTCTTTTTTTGAGACAGAGTCTTGCTCTGTTGTTGCCTGGGCTAGAGTGCCATGGTATCAGCCTAGCTCACAGCAACCTCAAACTCCTGGGCTCAAGCAGTCCTCTTGCCTTAGCCTCCTGAATAGCTGGGACTACAGTTGAGTACCACTGTGCCTGGCTAATTTTTTCTGTTTTTAGTAGTTCCTGCTAATTATTTCTGTTTTTAGTAGAGACAGGGGTTCGCTCTTGCTCAGGCTGGTCTTGAACTCTTGAGCTCAAGTGATCCTTCCACCTTGGCCTCCCAGAGTGCGAGGATTACAGGTGTGAGCCACTGCGCTCAGCCCATTTTTTAATTAAATAATTCTGGAGAGCTTTAAGAAGAAAACATTCATGTAGGCACAAGGTATGTAACTGCATTCTTCTGTAAACTGACTGATAGACTGAAAGAATAGAAGAACATTGAAAAATTTATATTTGAATTACAAATTAGGAAGGAGTTTCTGCTATATTTAGTGCAGATTGGATTAAATTGACTATATGAAAAATTTCTTTACACACCCCTTTTTTGAGAAAGTGCTTTATTGTCATGTAAGTAGAACAAGAAATCTTGACATATTTCTATTAAAAACCACTGTTTTGTAAAGATAAAGGTGGGAGGCAGGACAGAGGAGGAGAAAGAATAGTTAACATTTAATTAGCTCTTTTTGTGCACAGGCACTATTGTAGGCACTTAAAAGGTAGCTGCTCACTTACTGCTCTACAGTGTGTTGAGGTGTACGTACTTTGTTACCTCCATTTATGGATGAAGAAACTGAGGTCACACATCCAGATGCCTGACTGGGATTTGAAGTCAGGAAATCTGGATCCGGAGCCTATGATCTGATCTTAGAGCCCCTTCCTTTGCCAGAGTTCAAAAATAATTATAATAGAGGGTACAAGGGTGGTTGGGCTTCTTTCTGATGCAGATTTATCATAAAGCAACAAGATTCCTTCCTAATTTAGTAGGCAGTAGTCCTAATCAGAGAGCTGAATATAGTTACGGTGCATACATGGAGCAGAGGCTGAGCCTGAGAGAAGATCATGTATGAGAGATGATTCTCTTTAGCAAACACAGGTGAAGACTTCACATGGGGAATGTACTGGCCCCTAGTCTTCATGCGCCATCCCACCTCCCCCACGCTCCAGAAGCACTATCAGGGTAGCAGCTTCTGTTAGCTGGACCTTCAGCTGCAGGTCTGAGAGTACAGTTCTAATCCCATGTGCAAAGGGAAGCACTGAAGCAGAATTTACAGTCTTTGAGAAAATATTAGCCTGAAATATAGATATGGAAGAATTAAAATAGTGCTTATAAAAAGCCATCCGTCATAAAAAAAATAATTATGTATATAAGAAAAGTCATATGTTTGTAAAGGATTTCCTGTCGGAGAGGGAAATAAATTTAGCCACTGCTTTGGCTGGCAGTGAAGTTGAGGAAGACATGAATTTGGGGAACCAAGAAATGAATAATGAATAAGGGAACAAGACAAGATTGAAATGAAAAAAGGAGCATTCAGAGTTAAGAAGGGAGTGCCATGAAACAATGCTGTGGTGGACTTTAACATGGTATAAGAAACAATGAAGAGTGGACCCGTATTTTATTCATTTCCTTATCAAATATTTGTTGAATATTAACTATGTGCCAGACTTTCTTTTCGGCACTTGAATACCTCAGCAAATTAGAGAAGGACTTGCCCTTCAGGGAGTTTACTTTTTAGTGGGAGAAGACAACCTATAAACATAATAAATAAATCAGTGATATCGAATGCTAGAAAGTGATAAGTGCTATTGGGAAATAAAGTAGAGCAGGATGTGGCAGATTGGGAGGGCCATGGGTGGCGTGGTGGTAGTGGTGACACAGAGAAGAGCAGGCTTCCTTTTCCCACAATGGGTTAAAACCAGGTATTAATAACAAAAACCCTTGGCAGGGTGCAGTGGCTCACGCCTGTAATCCTAGCACTCTGGGAGGCCAAGGCGGGAGGATCTCTTGAAGTCAGGAGTTCAAGACCAGCCTGAGCAAGAGCAAGACCCTGTCTACTAAAAATAGAAAGAAATTAGTTGGACAACTAAAAATATATAGAAAAAATTAGCCGGGCATGGTGGCACATGCCTGTAGTCCCAGCTACTTGGGAGGCTGAGGCAGGAGGATTGTTTGAGCCTAGGAGTTTCAGGTTGCTGTGAGCTGGGCTGATGCCACAGCACTCTAGCCTGGGCAACAGAGCAAAACTTTGTCTCAAAACAAAACAAAACAAAAACCCTAAATGAGTTGGTAATTTAAAAACACTCCCATAAATAAACTTTGTGTCCAAGAGACCTAAAGTATAATTACAGTGTTTTGAAGAGAATGGTTATTATGAATATTATATTTAAAACTTAGTACATTTTGAAACTGTCAATCTATTGATGTGTTTATTATGCATGTGAGTTAATACTGTACTTTCCCCAAACATGGTAATGCCTAGTACTGATAGCCTTCTATAGGGGTCTTTTTTAGTATTTTCTTCACCTTATCACTGAATTATTCTTTCAAATTGATTTTAAATTAATTTTGGCCTGTTCCAAAAGGAAAGTAACATATAAATACCTGGAACTTGATTGGACATTACCTTACATTTATGAATTAATCTGATGAAGGCAGTTACATTCCAATATTTAGTCTTCCTATAAAACAACACTGCCTTTACTATTTATTACTGCCTTCAGTAAACTTCTGTATCTTCTCTAAACAAGTCCTGCATATTTTCTGTATTGATCTCAAGTATAAGGTATCTACCATTTTCCCTTGGAGAAGAGCCAAAAAGAATTTTTTGGGGGCTAACTTGGATGTATAAACTTGTAGGGATACAGTTGATGTAGAGGGAGGGGACTGGTACTGGATTTTGGAGAGTCATTGTAGCTGTAGGAGAAACTGACCCTGCAGAAATTGAGGTGGAGGCATGTTGCCAACATGAGGTGATTAATGATGTTAAGCACACTTTCATATACCTGGTGGTCCTTTGTATGTCTTTGAAGAAGTGTCTATTTAAATACTTTGCCCATGTTTAAACTAGGTTATTTTTTAAATTACATTAACAGGAGTTTCTTGTGTATTTTATTAATAGATATTAACCCATTATCAGATATATGATCTGCAGATAGTTTCTCCTATTTTGTAGTTGCCTTTTCACAGTATTGATTATTCCCTTTTCTGTGCAGGTGCTTTTTAGTTTGATGTAGGTCCACATGTTTATTTTTGCCTTTGTTGCTTATGCTTGTGGTGTCAGTTGTGTTCATGAAATCCTTGCCAAGATCAATGTCATGGAGATTTTCTTCTATGTTTTCTTTTAGGAGTTTTATAGTTTCATGTCTTATGTTTAAGTCTTTTAATCTATTTTGAGTTCGTTTTTGTATATCGTGTGAGATACGCATCCAATTTTATTTTATTTTTTGCTTGTGGATATGCAATTTTCCCAGTACTGTTTGTTGACAAAGACTATCCTTGCCTCATTGTGTATTTTTGGCTCCCTTGTTAAAGATCAATTGACAATATATTCATGGGCTCACTTTTAGGTTCTCTATTCTGTTACATTGGTCTGTATATCAGTTTTTATGGTAGTAGCATATTGCTTTAATTACTATAGGTTTGTAATTTTGGAATCAGAAAATGTTATGCTTCCAAATTTGTTCTTTCTCAAGATCATTTTGGCTACTTGGAATCTTTTGTGATGTCATATGAATTTTAGAATTGTTTTTCTATTTTTGTTAAAAATGCCATTGGAATTTTGATAGGGATTATATTGAATCTGTAGATCACTTTGGGTAATACGGACATTTTATCAATATTAAGTCTTCCAATCCACGGTCACAGGATATCTTTCCATTTATTTGTATCATTTTTGATTCCTTTTAACAATGTTTTATAGTTTTAGTGTACAAGTATTTCATCTCGTTGGCTAAGTTTATTCTTAAGTATTTTATTGTTTTTGATGCTATTGTAAATGGCATTGTTTTAATTTCCTTTTTGTGTATTTAATTGTTAATGTATAGAAAGGAACTGATTTTTGTGTGTCAGTTTTGTATCCTGCAATTGAATTTATAGTTTTTTTGGTGGCATTTAGGTATATATATAAAAATATAATTATATTATGTGCAAACAGGGATGGTTTCACTTCTTCCTTCCAGTTTGGATAACTTTATTTCTTTTTCTTATCTGTTTGCTCTGGCTATGACTTCCAGTCCAGTGTTGAATAGAAGTGGCTAAAGTAGGCATCCTTGTCTTGTTCCCGATGTTAGTGGAAAAGCTTTCAAGTTTTTACCATTGAATGTGATGTTGGCCATGGGCTTTCTATATAGATATAGCCTTTATTATGTTGCAGTAATTTCCCTCTATTCCTAGTTTAAGATTTTTTATCATAAAGGATGTTGAATTTTGTCAAATATTTTTTCTGCATCTGTTGAGATGATCATGTGATTTTTGTCCTTCATTCTGTTAATGTGGTGTATCACATTAATCAATTTATGTATGTTGAACCATTCTTGTACCCCAGGTATAAATCTCACTTGGTTAGGGTGTATAATTCTTCTAATTTGTTGTTGAATTTGATATGCTAATATTTTGTTGAAGATTTTTATATTCGTATTCATTTCGGATATTGGCCTTTAATTTTCTTTTCTTGTTTTATATTGTTGGCTTTGATATCAGGGTAATGCTGGCCTTATAAAATGAGTTTGGAAGTGTCCTTCCTCTTCAGTTTTTTCAAAAGACCTTTTTTTGAGCAGTTTTTAGGTTCACAGCATAATTCAGAGGAAAGTAGAAATAACCTCCCGTATATTATACCTTCTTCCATTACACATGCATAGTCTCCCTATTATCAACATCTACCAGTAGAGTGGTATGATTGTTACAATTGATTAACCTACATTGTCATATCATAATTTCTCGAAGTCCCTAGTCTACATTAGGGTTTACACTTGGTGTTATATATTCTACAGGTATGGACAAGTATCCCCCATTCTGGTATCACATAGAATGTTTGCATTGCCCTGAAATCCTCTTTGCTTCACCTAGTCATCCCTCCTTACCTCTCTAACCTTGCTGATCTTTTTACTGTCTCCATAATTTTGCCTTTTCCAAAATATCATATATTTAGAATTATACAGTATGTGGTCTTTTCAGATTGGCTTCTTTCACTTAGCAATACACATTTTAGGTTCTTCCATATCTTTTCATGACTTGATAGCTCATTACTTTTTAGCGCTTATTATTCCATTGTCTGGATATAGCATAGTTTATTTATCCATTCATCTACTGAAGGACGTATTGGTTGCTTTTAAGCCTTGACAATTATGAAAAAGGCTACCATAAACATCCATGTGCAGGTTTTTGTGTAGACATAAATTTTCAGCTCCTTTGTATAAACACCAAGGAATATGATTACTGGATCATAAGTTTTGTAAGAAACTGCAAAACTGCCTTCTAAAGTGTATGTACCATTCTCCATTCCCATCAGCGATGAATGAGATTTCTGTTGCTTCATATCCTCACCAACATTTGGTGTTGTCAGTGTTCTGAATTTTGGCCATTCCTATAGGTATGTAGTAGTATTTTGTTTTAATTTGCATTTCTCTGATGACATATGATATAGATCATCTTTTCATGAGTTTATTTGTCTTCTATATATCTTCGGGGCATATGTTAAGGTTTTTGGCTCATGTTTTAATTAGTTGTTTCTTCTTTTGTTTTTCAGTTGTGAGAATTCTTAGTGTACTTTCGATGAGAGTCTTTTATCAGATGTCTTTTACAAATATTTTTTCCTAGTGTGTACCTTGTCTTTACCCTTCTCTTATCTTCTCCTTTCTCTTAATATTGTCTCTTGCAGAGCAGGCATTTTACGTTTTAATGAAGCTCAGCATATCAACTCTTTCTTGCATGAATCATGCTTTTGGTGTTGTATCTAAAAAGTCATTGCCATTTCTTAGATAAGCAAAGACTAAGGGAATTCGCCAGGACAAGACCAGCCCTCCAAGAAGTAGTCAAAACAATGTTACCCACGGATCACCACAATAAACACTCGCAAATGTAAAACTACTCAAAAGCTAAAGATCAAAGGCCAGATACCACAATAGCTCAAGAGAGAAAACAAAACAACAAAGTTTAACCCAACAGAATAAACAGAAATCTGCCCCACCTATCAATTCAATAAAGGTGAATGGCTTGAAGAATGGCCCACAAACATATGAAAAAATGCTCAACATCTCTAATCATCAGGGAAATGCAAATCAAAATGATTTATGATTTGATATGAGATATCACTTATCTCCAGTGAGAATGGCCTTTATCAAAAAGTCACAAAATAATAAATGTTGGCATGGATGTGGAGAGATACGGATACTCCTACACTGTTGGCGGGACTGCAAATTAGTGCAACCCCTGTGGAAAGAAATATGGAGATACCTTAAAGAGATACAATTAGATCTACCATTTGATACAGCAATCCCATTACTGGGCATCTACCCAAAAGAACAAAAGACACTCTATATAAAAGACACTAGCACTAGAATGTTTATAGCAGCACAATTCACAATTGCAAAGTTGTGAAAACAATCCAAGTGCCCATCCACACATGAGTGGATTAATGAAATGTGGTATATGTATACCATGGAGTACTATTCAGCTATAAGAAACAATGGTGATATAGCACCTCTTGTATTTTCCTGGATGGGGCTGAAACCCATTCTACTAAGTGAAGCATCACAAGAATGGATAGACAGACACCACATATACTCACCAGCAAATTGGTTTCACTGATCAATACCTAAGTGGACACATAGGAATGACATTTATCGGGTGTGGGGCAGACGGGAGGGGGGAGGAGGCGATGGGTATATATATACATAACGAGTGTGATGCGCACCGTCTAGGGATGGTCATGCTTGAAGCTCTGACTAGAGGGGGGACAGGGGCAAGGGCAATATACATAGCCTTAACATTTTACTCCCATAATATGCTGAAATTAAAAAAAAACACATTTGATACACAAACTAATTCATTAACATGAACATAAATACTAATCACAACTAACATAATTATACTGTGAGGAAAACAGAAAAAAAGAAATGTAAAGCTCATCTATTACATATACTAGCTAATATTTTTTAAAAGGTATTCCTCATCAAAACTTCACTATATAGTTTTACTCTAAACCATAAACAAGGGCCATATTTTGTCATTTTTTGTATTCTGACAGCATATAATACTAAGTATTGACAACATTAGTACTTAATTATTCATTGTATGTTCATCAACCACAAATATAAGTATTATTTATTCAACAAAAATTTATAAGCACACATTTGTACTTATAAATTTTAAGCTGTATTCTGGTTACAAAGTTGTAGGAAAAATTATAAAATATATTTTTATAAAAATAACATGCAACTGGTATTGACTGATTAACACTATGGTGTTCAAATGGTGGGAGTGATCACTAGGGAATTGGGGGGTGGGGGGTACATCCACGTCTGAGTGACGTGGTGGGCACTTTGGAGGGGTGGGGAAAAAAACAACTTATAAACATTAATAAAATTTACTTTATTTGGTTTAGCAATGTATTTAGCAATTATGCAACTGGATCATGCCCAAAGGTTAAAACAGTGATTTTGTGATTGCCAAGATATACATTCTTGCTTACACTTTTTTTCTTCTTCATTGTATTTACTAGAGATAATTGCACTTTTTAAATGGTGAAATTTAGCACTGTGGTCTTATTTCTGAAAATTTTTCATGTGCTGCTAATTATAAGCACCATTAAAAGGGTGGCCTTTAACACTGGAAAAATGTATTTAGTACAAAAGGCAGAGCCTCCTTTACACACCATAGGTTTTTCCACTACTGAGTTCGGGAGTGGGAGTTCATAAGTCTCACCTGAAAAACAGACACATTTTGTTTATCTGCTTTTGGTATTTTATAACATACATATTTGAGGTATACAACTTGATAATTATATATCAATATATGTGTAGTGAAATAATCACCATAGTCAAGATAACTAACATATCCACATATTTTATATATTTATAATTTGTGTGTGTGTGTGGTGGAAATACTAAGTATATATTCTCTTGGCAAATTTCAAGTATACAGTATAGTAGTGTTACCAATAGTCACCGTGACATACATTAGAGCTCCAGAATTTATTCATCTTGGAAAATTAAAGGTTTATATAGCTTGCCCAATATTTCTTCATTCCCCCCAACCCCAGACCCTGGTAACCACCATTCTACTCTCGGCTTCTATGAGTTTGACTATTTCTCACGTTTATGTGAGATCATAGGTATCTGCCTATCACTATTTGGCTCATTTCACTTAGCGTAATGTCACCTGGGTCCAATTATATTATTGCAAATAATAGAATTTTCCTTATTTCCAGAGGGTGAGTAATATTTCATGATTTGTATGGACCACATTTTCTTTATCCATTCATCCATTGATGGACATTCGTGTTGTTTGTATATCTTGGCTCTTGTGAATAGCGGTGCAATGGACATAGGAGGGCAGATATCTTTTTAAGATGTCAGTTTCAGTGTGTTGGATAACTATCCAGAAGTGGAAATGCTCTGTCATTTAGTTCAATTTTTAACATTTTGAGGAACCTCCATACTGTTTTCCACAATGGCTGCACCAGTCTGCATTTTTTTTCTTCCGAAAATTTTATTGAGGGGAAACTACAAAGCATTTACAGTACAATGTTTACAGTCACAATTTGTAGTGAGCTGATTTCCCAAAATATACTAGTCAACAGTGTTATGGGGTTCCTTTTTCTCCACACCTGCTTCTTAACACTTGCCATCTTTTGCTTTTTTAGTAATAGCCATCCTAATAGGAGTGAGGTGATACCTCACTGTGGTTTCAATATGTACTTCTCTAATGATTAGTGTTGTTAAGCACCCTTTTATGTACCTGTTGGCCATTTGTACGTCTTCTATGGAAAAATATCTTTTTGGGTCATTTACCCATTTTAACATTGAGTTATTTTATTTATTAAATAATTTATTTTCTTTGCTACTGAGTTGTATGACTTATTTATTGAATACTGACTTCTTATCAGATATATGGTTTGCAAATATTTTCTCCCATTTCATAGGGTGCATTTTCATTTTCTTGATTGTTTCCTTTGCTGTGTATCTTTTTGGGTTGACATAGTCCTACTTACTTATTTTTCATTTTGTTGCCTGAGCTTTTGGTGTCATATCCCCAAAATGGTTATTCGATCCAAGGAGTTTTTCCCTATGTTTTCCTCTAGGAGACTTATGATTTCAGGTCTTGTGTTTAAGTCTTCCAGCCACCTTTAGTTGATTTTTGTTCATGCTGCACAATAAGGGCCCATTTTCATTCTTTTGTATGTGTATATTCAGTTTCCACAACATTATTTGTTGAAGAGACTATCTCTTTCCCCATTTAGTATTTTTGACCCTATAGGCTTCTTTCATTCCTTTTCACTCTGTTTTTCCTTTTTCTCTATTGACTGGGTAATTTTAAATAACCATTTTTCAGGCTAACCAATTCTTTCTTCTACTTGATCAAGCCTGATGTTGAAGCTCCCCATTGATTTTTGTGTTGTTCAGTCATTATATTATTCATTTCCAGAATTTCTGTTTGGTTCTTCTTTTTTTTTTTTTTTTATTGGGGGAAAACTACAAAGCATTTACAGTACAATGTTTACAGTCACAATTTGTAGTGAGCTGATTTCCCAAAATATATTACCACTCAAGTTGACTTATCTTGTTACATTCAAAAATCTACT
>CAUYRT010024293.1:0-16291 GCA_963574885.1 Lepilemur ruficaudatus | reverse complement strand
CAGCGTGTGAACGGGCTCCTCTTGGAGGTTCTTATTGGAGACAAGGGTGACCGATCCCAACCTCCCTGAGAGAGCTTCCCAGGGCGGGCCCCTCTGTCGGGCAAGAGAGATGTGCCACCCTGAGTCCCGCCCTTGTTTCTCTGCCACGTATGTGAAGGGCGGACAGGCCAGCGCTCGGCCCGCCCCGTGCACAGACTGCCACGATCCCAATCCCAACGCAGGCCAGGGTCAGGGCAGCCTCTAGCCCTTAAAGGGCCCTCGGAAGGTCCAGGCTCTGTCCACCCCCCCAGGGTCCAGCCCCCATCTCTTTTCTTCTCTCTGACACATGCGAGGCACTGAGCATCCGTTTCTTGCTCATTTGTCCCACTCTCTTTTGTTTTGTTTCATTTTCTGCCTTTCAAGTTCTACTGTGTTCTCTAATTGCTCCAGAAGCCAGACAGATGGGCTGGTTTCCTTAGCCAAGATGGAATTTAAAAATCATCTCCAAGTAAACGGGCGGCTCGGATGCGCTAGTGAACTTGCGTGCAGCTCCTCATGGCTGCTTCGCCGTCGCCAGAACGCCGTGTTTTTAATAAGCCGTCTGGGCCTGGCCCGGCTTCCCTCCAGAAGGCGTCTGGCGGCTCTGCTGGACCTGAGGAAGGACCCGTGGGCCAGAAACGGCCGGCTGGTGCGTGAGTGATCTCGACCTGCACGGTGGAATCGGGAGTGATCCGGGCTAAGCGGGGCGCGCCAGGCCACCCTGCCCCGGATCACACAGCTGGGGGTAAAAGCGAGGTCTCCCGACTCCTGTCATTCACGTCGTGGAGCACGTCGCAGAGAAGGGGCTTAAGAGGACATCGCTAGAAGAACGGGTGACTCTTCCACAGGAGGAACATCGGAAGTCTTGGTGAAGGAAGGGGCACAGTTGAGAGGCTGGAACTTTTACTGCCTCCATTTGGAACTCTCTGGCCACGCCTAAGAAATGAGACATGGTGAAGTCGTGTCTTCCCACGTGACTTTGATACCCGGTCTCCCGTCTCATGCCCTACGGCCTCCGTTTGTCCATCTAAGGGGGATCAGGTTCAAAACACACCGCTTCAGCCAGCCTAACCTCACATCAGCTTCACTGAGGCTGGCACGATCAGAGTCAATGTGGCCGTCACCTTACCGGTACGTGGACACGTGGTCTGCAAGAAAGCCAGGTGCTTTCCAAGGCCATGAGCTACATGGATTGTCGGAGGGCTGTGCATGAGCCCAGGGTGAGAGCCAGGAGTGTGGGGTGTTCTCGGGGACGTCCCTGCTGGGCTCACCCCCTGCTCCCGAGACTTGCTGCTCAAGCCCAGAGCCAGGTCTTTCCAGCACCTGCCATCGACCCGTCTAGTTTGGGGAACGGGATGGTACAAAGGACAGAAAGCTCTGTAGATCACCTTGCCTTCTGAATCCTATGATTTTAAAATTTTCCTTCTTTTTCTTCCCTTCTCCCCTCATTTGGTAGCGCGTGTTGGTGGTGGGTAAATTTGCCATGTAGTCTGTAGGTGGTGGGATAGTGAGGTGGGAGGAAGGGATGCTACCTAGCGATCTCAGGCTGGAAGTTGGATGCAGGAACCAGAAATGACTTCAGGCTTGTTCCTTTTGAGAAGAGATGAGATGGTAGCAGAATGTGAGATGGGGGAGTTTTAAAAAGTATGTGTGGGAAACCTCCACGATGAATGCTTCCCGGGCACTTGTTGGGGGCCAGGCACCGTGCCAGAGCTTCGTGTGCATTATTTATTTAATCCTCCCAGCAACCCCGAATGGGGACGTCACCCCTGTTTTACAAATGAGGAAACAGACCTGCAAAGTTTAAGTAGCTCTCCCAAGGCCACGCATTGGCCAAGCCAGGATGCAAAGCTTGACAGTCTGTCTCCAAAGCCCTTACGTTATACCAGCTGCCTGGACAGGGTGGCATGTGTGTGTGTGTGTGTGTGTGTGTGTGTTTGCATGTTCACCTGCACATGCAGCCATCCATGTGCCAGGCAGCCAAGGGGCTGTGTGTGATAGATTCTTTCACTTCAGCTACTTGGCATCTCCTGTCCCTTCCCTGGTAAGGGCTCCCTCTTGTCTTTTGGGGACCTCCCCCTGCTAATCCCAGGAACCGTTCCCCACAGCTGCAGCCCCTGGCCGGGTGGGGCCTACCAGACGCCTCCCGGGACCTGGAGTCTAGAGTGCGGTTGTCCCGACAGCTGCTCCCTGGGGAGGTGGCCCATGGGCTCCTGCCACCCAGGGCCATTCTCAGGCTGATTTCATGCCTGTCTGTTCCCTGACTTTCGACTCTCTGAGCTGCCCTTTATCCTTTTGAGAAATTCCTTTTATTTTTTCTTTCCCTTTCTTCTTTTTCTCTTCTTTCTTTTCTTTTCCCTTCTGCCTCCCTCCCTCCCACCTCCCCTCCCTTCCTTCCCTTTTCTCCCTGTGGTGTGTGTTGCTCACATTGGAGACCATTACCTGATACTCCCCACCTCTCTCTACTGGCCACTGGTCCAGTCCGATTCCAGACCGACCTACCTCTGAGGCACCTGCGAAGTGTCGCAGTTCCTGGGGGGAATGTATGACATCAAGGACTGTCGTGCGTCCTGCAGGCTGACTCCAGTTCTCCTTAACAAAGGCGCTTTCCTTCAAGGACCTAGGAGTCATCTCCTCTTTTCAGTCCTGGCCCTTGATTTGGGGGCATCTCCCTGAGGACTTGTGGAGTCCTGCTTGCGGTGACGAAGTTGGGAGGAGCTTATTTACCCCGGCTCCGACTTTCCACGTCGTATGGCCGTGCAGGTGCCTCCGGGAAGGTGTTCCGGGGCTGCTGTCCCGGCTGCAGGTGCGGATCGCCAGGCATCCTAGCCGGGGAGGTGCTGACTCGCACACCTGAGGGCCCTGGACCTGCACTGAGGGGGAGTTTTGCTTCTACGGGTGTCGTCGTGAGGCCCTCGAGCCGCGGGGGCCGTGTGGCTAAGCTGCAGCAGCTGCCTGCGAGTGCTCATCGTCTGCTAGGTGCTAGCGATGACCCCCCTCTTCACGCATGTTTCCATCTCAAACGGCGACTCCCCGGCTTGGAGCAACGAGAATCTGCGCGGCGACTGTGGAGCTCCCTCCAGCCCGGCCGGACGCTGTCTCCTCTGCCGGCCCCTCCTCGTCCTGGCCCAGGCTGGGCATCTGCCACCCTCACCTTCCCCAGCTCCCCGCGCCCTCCCCCTGTGCACAAAGGGCCAGCAGCTGCCTGTGAGTCACCGGTGCTCTCCTCTTCCCTCCCTTCCCTGCCAGACCCTCCGCTCCTGATGGGGCCGTGAGGGGTGACGACGGGTCCCCCGGGCCAGTCGCAGCCTCGGTGCTTGTGGCCCCCTAATGCTGGGTCCTGGAGCCCTCTCCTGCTCCCCGCCCCCTCGTGTCTCTTGGTGCCGTGTCCCAAGGGTTTATTGTAGCTGTCTGACACAGGACAGTGTCTGATTCATACTGAACTGCCCTTTTTACACCAGTATCGAACGGGTCCAGGGTCAAGATTTGGGCAAGAAGTCTGTGCCCTGCTTTGCAGTCTTCTTCTTGGACCTAGGAGTTAAAGCGTTGGCTGGATCCTCACTTTTCCGGCCCTGAAGAGGCTCCTACCTTGATCTTGTAGGGCTTCCTTTCCCAGTCCCTGGGCTTTTGAAGAGATTAGCTGTCACATTGTCCCTTTACAGCTAGCCTCACGCCACAGCCCTTGGTAACCGCTCCCCAGCTCTGCCCAGGGGGAGCCAGGTGCAACGTTGACGATTTTCTCCTGCAAGTTTGCAGGTTGCATTTATTGCATAGCTATAGTCCCAGCCAGGCGGCTGCTTCCGCGGTGGAAGAGGAGGTCATACTGAGTTTTTTAAAATTTTTTTTAGAAGTTTAAACTAGTGCTCTGGTCTGTCTGCTACAATTCCTTAACTCCCTGGGAAGCAGCCATCTCTATTTCAGCTTCCACTAGGATCGGGCTAAATCTCCTTACATCATTAAAATGCCCTTTGTTATTGCAAAATTTGCTGCCTGTTGGAGCTTTTCCATTTCATTTTCTGTCCTGCTACTTCTGAAAGTTGATTGGTCTCTGGGTCCCTGTATCTTCCCTTTGTCTGAGGCATAGTTAGCGCTGGATGTGGGATGCGGTTTGTCGAATGTGAAGACATGATGGAGAATAAAGTGACGGTTGCCCACCCACCACCCAGCGCTCGGATGCGCGGTTAACGCGCCGCCGCGCCGCGGCTCTGACTTGCCGCTCAGGAAGAATTCAAACATTAACAGAGGAGGATCCAGACTTTGGAAAAATGGGACTGCTTTCATACGGATCGCTGCTTTATCTCGCGTGTGAAGTGGTGAAGTGCCTTTGCTAATTTCATCCAGCAAAGGACGGGAGTAAAAGAAAGAATTGTTCAAACTGGTTTTATTTTCATTATTTGAAGTCCGATTGGTTTTACAAATTAAATTCCTTCCTACTTTTTTGAAGCCGAAGGTGCATTATCCATATGGGATCCTCTTTCTATCAAGGGGCTCTATTCGAAGCCAACCGCCCTGCCCCTCTCGAATCTGTCCCTTTGTTACTTTCCGCGCTCACAATACTAAAATGTGTTAAACCCCACAACTGAAAGAAATGCCCCTAGAGCCAAAAGAAAACCCCTTTTGTCCCTTCTCGTAGCTCATTCACAGGGATAAAGGAAATTGGGGTGATTTCAGCAGCAGCATTTCCTGGAGGAGAGTGAGGACGGCCGTGCCACGGTGACATGAGCTCGCCATGGAGGACGAGGATGGAGAAGCCGCCCTTCCTTACAGGCAGGGACCCGCAGCTTCAGGACCACCTTTGCAGGAGGAGTGTTTTCAGGGACTGGCAGTTGTGCTGCGCTCAGCAGTCGATGCCGTCTCTGATACCAAGCACCCTCAGTGTCTGGCACAGCTGAGTATTCCAGGGGTCTCGACAGGTCTTGATGCATAGCTGAGCTGGGTCATGCAGCCACTAGGTAGCCTGGCTTCTCCCTTGTATGTGTGGGTGGGGTGTGTTTCACGCCCAGGGGTCGGGCATGGGGACACTGACTTGCTCATAGGGGTGTCAGTTCCACGTGGGGGAGATGACATTAGCTGTGCCTTGATGTTTTGTCAGCTGACAGTGGGCGGAAGCACTCAGCATTCTGGGGAAGGTAAAAGCCACGCGTGGTCTGGTGATAACAGCGTGCTTGGCTGGCTCCATCTGGACTCTGGGCTTCAGAACAAAGACCAAGGGGGAGAGCGGATGGCGGGTGACTGTCCCTTAAAGTTTTAACTCAAGAAGGACATAGGCACTAACAAAATTCCTGGTCCAGACCCTGCCCTCCTGTTTTTCCTAAACTGGGTCCCCCCAACATCAGCAAACGGAAATCGACCTGATGCCCAGCACAACTTCATTGCCATTTTCACGCAATTGACTGCAGTTTTGGAGTCATGGAGACAGCTTTGGTGTCGGGTACCCTCACACCCTCTCTCAAATATGCTGAAGGATGCTATTAATTGCAAGCCCTTGAGTTGGTGTAGAGCTTCATCCCTTTTCAAATCTCCACATCCATCACAGTGTCTTATTATCACCCTTCCCATGCCTGTGACAGCCAGCGTGTGGTCCAGGCCAGCTCCCCCAGGGTGGAGAGGATCCCACTGGTGACCTCAGGCTGTGAGCCAGAGTTTGGTGAGAGACAGGGGTGAGGCAGAGGCAGGACTTTGAAGGTTGATTTGTATGGTGGCATTTGTGTCGGAAAGATGTTCCTCTCCTACGCACAACAAATCACACATCTGAGCGTGGGTGGCTCATGGAGAACGTGTCTATGTGCAGAACCACCGTTTGCTGACAGAGGAAGGCTGCACCCTGGCAGTGGGCTGCCTTCCCCGGCACTGCCCGGCTCTAACCAGCCTGCACCGCGCGGCTCAGCTTTCGTCTCTGGATCTGGTTTGAGCTTCTCTCTGACAAAGTCAACAGTGAAACTGGCCACATTTCTGAATACCCTCTAAATTTTACACGAAAATGGGAATGACTGAGAATAGCTAAAACGGTTTGAAAAGAGAACCCTGTCGGAGTGCTTGTACCACCTGATCGTGAGGCTTCCCGAAAGCTCCAACAGTCAAGACGGTGTGGTACGGGCGTGGATACAGACGTGTAATCGATGAAACACAACGGAGTCCAGAAACAGTCCCTTACGTGTGCGGTCAACAGATCGCAGCAAAGACGCCAAGATGATGCCATGGAGGAAGCAAAGTCGTTTGCACCAGCGGAGCTGCAACTCCTGGATGTTCTCAGGGGAAGAAAGGAACCCAGCTGACCTCACGCCAGGCACAAAAATGAACTCACAATGGACTATGAGCCTAAGTGTAAACGCTAAAACTATAAACCTCCAGGAAAAAAAAAGAGGAGGAAATCTTCATGATCTTGGGATAGGCAAAGATTCCCAGGACCCGAAAAGTATGAACCAGAAATGATAAAACTGATACATTTGACTTCATCAAAATTAAAATCTTCTGCTCTTTTAAAGACACTTTAATGAAATGAACAGATTGAGGGAATGTATTTGCAACACATATTTCTGATAAAGATTTATTCAGAATGTAGAAAAATACCCAAACTGAAAATACGAACACAAACAACCCCATTTTAGAGATGGGCAAAAGGGTGACGTCACCAAGACGACTGACTAGAAGCTCCCAGCGCTCTTCCGCCATCCCTCAAAAAACCCACAAAATAATGAACAGACAACTCTATTTCAACCCTGATCACTACAGGAGAGCTCTGGAGAACGGCAGAGAAGCAGCAAAAGTCCTTTAAAGCACAGAAACCCCAGGTGGCTGCCGAGGGAAGTGAAGGAAACACCTTTCCTCTGCCACCCCGTCTCCCTAGCCAATGTCACGCTTGGAACCAGGAGGGCTTCTTTCCTGCAGGGAAGAGGGGAGCACGAGGACCCCAGCAGCTCCCACCCCGACTAGGGACACCTGCAGTGTCACAGTCCTCCAGCCGAGAGAGCTCCCCAGGGTCCTCAGACTGAGCTGCTCCCAGAGAGGGGCCAACACTGTGCCCTGCCCCCTTCCCCATGTCACAGCCTGTGCAGCTCCTGTGCTGTGGTCAGAGCCACTGCTACAGCGTGTCCTGCTCTGGAGTCACCATTATGTGAACAGCCCTCCCTCCCTGAGGCTTTGCTACCACTGCAGTGTGCCACCCCCAAGCTGAGCTGCTGCTACACCATCCCCTAGGGCCGTGCTCCGTCCCTCCCTGCTCCATCCCAGTCGCTGGTGCACACTGACAGTCGGGCTGCAGTGGTGCCCGCCCTTACCTACCGCAGGCTCTGTGCCCTGGAGGAGCTGCATCCCCCAGTGCCGCAGCTGATGTGCTGCCCAGCCCCCAGGGATCTGAAGGCTTCACTGACCCATGCAGCCACACTTCCTAGTGAAGAACCGAAGCATCACCTTGTGTCCCAGGGAGTCGGAGCCTTGGCTGTACCCACTTGCCCTCCAGGCCTAAAGCCCCAGTGCCCTGCTACCTGGAACTGGACCAGCCACCTGCTCCCCGCAGTTTGAGTTGCTGCGGCAGCCGCCTCTCTTCAGTGGAGTCATGCTCTGCTGCTCTCCTCCTCGCAGATCCTAACCACAGTGCTGGCCCGCCATGCTGTCATGCCTGGGTCCTTTCTGCTGCTGCACCTGGCCTCACAGAGCCTGGGCGACTGCTGTGTCCTGTTACCCAAGGGTGTAGAGTCACCACTGTGTGGGACCTCATCCCCTAAGCCCAAACTGCCACTGTGCCCTGTTGGTGCCAGGTCCTGAATTGCAGCTAGGTGCTGCTCCCTGGGGCCTGAGCCTTGCAGTGCTACGTCTCGTCCCCTGGGTCAGGACCACAGCTACATCCCAGCCCCCGAGCCTGAGCTGCTGGGATGGGCCTCAGAGCAACAGACCTTGGCCTAGTGGAAAAACCGCACTTACTTGTGCCTTCAAAAGTGAACCTGTGTCTCAAGTCCCAGGTAATACAGTATTTTTACAGTGAGATACCACCTTGTCTCTGTCAGAATGGCCATTTTTAAAAAGTCAAAAAACAATGGACGGTGATGAGGATGCAGGGAGAAAGGAGCACTCATACACTGTTGGTGGGACTGCAAATTAGTGCAACCTCTGTGGAAAACAGCATGGAGATTCCTCAAAGAAATAAACGCAGACCTACCATTCGATCCGGCAATCCCACTGCTGGGTCTCTACCCAAAGGAAGTGAAGCCATTTTATCAAATGACACTTGTACTCGAATGTTTATTGCAGCACAATCCACAATTGCAAAGATGTGGAATCAACCTAAGTGCCCGTCAATTCACGAGTGGATAAAGAAAATGTGGTATATACAGCACGGAGTACTACTTAGCTATAAAAAGGAGTGAAATAATGTCGTCTGCAGCAACGTGGAGGGCCTGGAGACCATGGTACCGAGCGAAGCATCTCAGGGATGGAAAATCAAACATCATGCGTTCTCACTAATAAGTGGGAGTTAACAGGCTGGTACACACGGGGCACAAAGTGATATATAGGGCATGAGAAACCAAGGAGGAGGAGGGCAGGAGGGATGCAGGATGAAACATCCCTTTGGGTACAATGAACATGTTCTGGCGATGGGCACACCAGGAGCCCCGACTTAAGCTTTATGCAAGATATCCATGTAATAAAAACATGGATGAAAATAAAATCAGAAAAGAGAGAATTTTAAAGTCAGCAAGAGAAAACCATCGAGGCACATAGAAAAATATCTACACAGACTGTCAGTGGATGTCTCAGCAGAAACCTTGCAGGCCAGGACAGAACGGGATGATATCTGAAAGAAAGAAAAACAAACAAAAATCGCTAGCCAAGAGTACTATATAACCCAACAAAGCTGTCCTTCAGAAATGAAGGGGAAATAACGTCTTTCCCAGGCAAGGAAAAGCAGAAAGAATTTATCACCACTAGAGCCTGCCCTACAAGAAATACTTAAGGGAGTTATTTGCATGGAAATGAAAAGATAGTAATTACCGTCATGAATACATATGAAAGTATAAAACTCACTAGTTGAGGCAAATAAATAGTCAAATCCAGAAAACTCCAACACTGTAACGGTGACATTTAAATAATACATATCTCTGATACGAAAGTAAAAACTCAAAAAGTCAAGACACTCAACAGTAACTAAAGCTACAGTAAGTTGTTAAGGCATACACAATATAAAAAGATGTAAATTGTGACATCAGAAATAAATTGTTCCGGGGGGAGGGTGAAAAAAAAACGGGCAAATGATTTGGACAGTTGCTTCACACACACAAAAAACATGTGAGTGGCCAAGAAGCACGTGTTCCACATGGTTCGTTACTAGGAAAATGCAAATTAAATCCGCAGGGAGGAGAAGTCCGTTCCGAGTTCTGGCCAATGCCAGGCAGGGAGCTGGTGCCGGTGGCCCTGTGACGTTTGCCCGTCGGAGACGGCCCACTTTTTTGTTCAGTGGATGATGGCATTTGAGCAGGTGCCGAAAAAGGACGGGTACAGCATTCTGGGGGCAGCCCTATCTGCAACTGTGTCAGACCTAGAAGTATCGACAGCGTATATTAATGTGTTATCCAAAGAAACAATGTACAATGTACAGATGACACAGCGTACAGCAGGAACAGTGGAGGAACGTACACGGAAGTCCATCAAAATTGATCAGGTGTGGAAATCCTAGGGCATGAAGAGACAAAAGAGGAGAATGTGACCTGTAACAGCGGGAAGATGACCTGAGAAACGTGGGACCAGCACCTGCTCAAGTATTATCTTGGAGAAATATCTTGCAAAGAAGATGATCACTCTTTTTCTCTGAGTCGCCTACGTGGTAAAATAAAAAGACAGTGTTTCCAAGGATGAAGCAGGAAAAGTTAACCTGATTTCTTGTGATGCACGTTCACTAATTATAACTGTTCTTCGTTCTGGCTAAAATTGTTCACCACTTGGAATCCTCTAACTGTGTGTTCAGACACGGTGAGGAGAGGCCCTGCAGGCTTTTGCCATCCAAGTAAATGGATTCTTTTTTTTTGTCAGCTCCATTATTTGCAAATAAAGTATATGCTTGTCAAGCAGAGGCCACTTCAGATTAATAGACTATTAATTTAGTTATAAATGTATGGTTTACATTTATAGGTTGCCACGAAAAGGACTTGAATTATAAATTATATTTAGTGAATTCCTGCGAACGTTATTTTTGTTTAATTTTCTCCTTGAAAAAAAATAAGAATTTTCTTTTTCCTAATGTAAGCGGGTAACAATCTTATCATATTCCTTTATAGTTACTAAGTTTCTGATCTAGATGTTTTTAGTTGCTGAAGTCATAGGGCTGTTGTAGACCTGCCTCAGATTCCAGGGTCATTAGAATTAAGTTAGAACCTTTGTGAGGAACGCGTGAGGCCAGTTTCCCCGTAGTGGAGGCCGGGTGTGGACGTTCATGAATTTACTTCCAAGTTAATAAGGACGGTGAAAGGGCAACTGTGGAAAGCAAGATAGCTTTGCAGCTGGAAAATCGACTCCGATCTCGGCCCTGTATTTCCAAAGCTCGTGCACACCGCCGTCTTCAAGTTTCAGTGTAATGTAGAAAGTGGGAGCTTTAAAGACATACCTTGAACTTGGTGCTTAACTTTCCTTTTTATTTCAGAATATTAAGATGCAGTGTTAATGCCTATATTTATGAATAAGGAGTTGTCACATTGCTGGCATGATGAAATGAACTTTTATTATGTATTACTATTGACCACGGCAGACTGTAGATGCCTGCTTAAAGATTTATTTCTCTATGTATTTAATATTCTGTGTACAGTATAAATCAGAACTCATTTAAGGAACTTTGAGCATCCCTTTCTGCAATCACTGAAAGCTTTTACTTAATTTCAAAGGAGTGAGGTAAGCATGTAACTTAGCAGCTTTGTATTGCATTGTCTTGGTGTCACCAGACTGGATTTATCCATAAGAATCGTTGCTGCTATGGCTTGTGAATATCGCTGCAGTATGAGGAATATTCCGGAAGAGCAGATTACTTTCATTATACCTATAAAATAAAAAATTCAGAAGTGAGGCAGTCATCTAGATCCCCCCGAATCTTTTATAGCTATCATAAAATTAAATGACTTATTTTGGATTACATTTTTAACTGTATATTTTGAAATAATATAGTTTACAGAGTGTATATCACTGATTCTTTCCATTCAACAATTAAAAATAACGAAAACTGAAGAGCAAAGAGTTTGCTGGTAGGTCAGTACCTGGTTTTGATGCAGCGATAAATTCACTTGAGTAGGAGACGGTACTAAAGTCAAAAGGATAAAAGCTTGCTCATCATCAGAAAATGCGCGGCTATGAGGGCCGTCACCTAGAAATTTAACATCACTCAGAGGCCAAATGCGCAAAATCGAAATGAGATCGGAGACAATTAGCGGAAGTGATGCTACATCATCATCACGTTCCCCTTCTCTGTCCAACCCTTTTCCTTATGCCAGATAATTAAACACTTCTCCTTACTCACACGTCAAGCACAAAATCTGCGTCAAAATAAGACTTCAGAAAATAAATAAACGTGTATGTGTATGTGTATTTAAACTCTAAAATTTGGGACATTCAAACAGTATACGAGAAACTTTGTGTGTGTGATGTGTGAATATATATGTATGAATAAAAACATAAAACCACAGGGACAGCACTGCGCCTTCATTAGAGCGGCCACGGTTAAAAGAAAACTCAGTACCGGCGAGGACACGGGGCCGATGGAGCTCTCACGCCTTGTCGCTGAACAAGCGCAACGGTGCGACCACTTTGTAAGACAGTCCAGCAGCTTCTTACAGAGTTGAAAATACACTCACAGTAAGACCCACCAATTCCGCTCCTAGGTATTTACCCAAGTGAAATGAACACGTGTTCACCCTAAAACTTGCGCGTGAGAGTCCGTAGCGGCTTTGCTCATGATAGTTAAAAGCTGGAAACAGTCCCCTGTCCTTCCACAGGTGGGTGGATAAACAGACCGGGGCGTGTCCACACAACGGGACAGCACGCAGCAAGGAAAAGGAAGCAGGTGCTGACACGTGTGATGCTCAAAACCACCGCGCTCAGTGAAAGAAGCCAGACACAGAGGAATAGGTACCGTATTGCTGTGTTTATTTGAAACTCTAGAAAGGACAAATCTAACCCATGGCCACAGAAATCAGATCAGGGTCTGCCCAGGGTGAGGGAGATGGGCTGGGTCGCGGCATTACGGAACCTGTCACTGTGATGGAAACTCTCTGCGTTTTGATTGCAGCTGGTGGTTACGCAAGAGTGCGAATGTTTCAAAATCCATCAGAATGTGGGCTTGAAATACATGCATTTTACTCTATATAAATTATACCCCAATAAAGTTAATTTCTAAAAATAAAATAGTTCAAAGCACATTTTTTTAAAAAAATCAGCATAGTTCTGTCATCCTAATGATATAATATTGATATGATAATGATATTATCCTTGAGAAAAAAGTATTCCACTCCCGGTCTCTTGTGAACTTCTGAAATCAGGACCCTTCAGGAGTGTACGGGCCCTTTTTATTGCTGTGTGGTGTTCCATTATGTGGCTTTGAACAGTTGTCTGTGTTCATGAACCCCAGAGTTTCTTTGCAGCCCCGTGGGCAGATGGGATCGGGCAGACGGGATCGGCCAGAGGGTGCTGCCTGAGAGACCTGAGAGCCTGGCTCGGGACAGACCCTGAGTGTTAGGCACTAGGTGGGGCATTTGCCAAAAATCCAACCGGCCATTGGCCAAGGGACAACGCAATGAAGTCCTGGGTTGGAGGACATTATTCCAACTCAGTCATTTAAGCGTGTTCTGTCTACAGTTTCCCTTTACAAAAAAATGGAATTTGACTCTGTGACTCATGAAAGTTAACGTTTGGGGGTGATTTCCATTCGACTGAGAGCCTCGGAAGGGAAGAGACCGCCGCGCTCGCTCACGCCCGTGTGCCGGCGCCTGACGCAGAGCCTGGCACACGCCGGGCTCCTCAGTGTCTTTTCGAATGATCGTATGAATACATAAAGCCAAGATTCAAGTAGTGAGCACAGTTCACCCAATGCGTGAATTAGTCAGGGTAAAATAAGTTACGCCACAGTGACAAACGCCCTCCAAACGCCGGGGGTGTGATTAAACGATGGAGGTTTATCTTTGCTGCAGAGCCAGCGCCAGGGTCCTGCCTGGCCGCAGGGGAGCTGGAAACGCAGTTTTCCACGTTCCCAGGAAAGGAGGGATGTGAAATGAGCGTCGGTGAACACAGAGCATTGTTTCCGCCACATCGCGTCTAGCATATGCTAGGTTTATAGTCTGAGGCACATCTCTGAAGATTTTTGGAAAAACGAGCCTGCGTGATGAGCGCACTCTGCCTGATGGTCCCCGTCAGACGCTAAGCTCACTGCGCTTTTATGCTTCTGCTTGTGCGGTTCCTTCCATCTGGAATGCCTCGCTTTCTTTTGTTAACTGGATGAACTGAAATTCTGATCCGTCCTTAGGCACTCAGTTAAGTGTTACTTCTCCCAACGATCCATCCATGGTGCACGGCCTGAGTAACTGCACCTAAATTCGGGTGGTCACCTGCACTGGAACCAGGGCTTGCTTATACAGAGTCACTGAGTTCCGGCAGTGCTGCGTGGCTGAGAATTCTTTCCTCGGCTAGTCCGCAAGCTCTCAAATTGCTGGCGTGGTGCTCTCTTCTCCCCTGCCCGGCAGAGGACTGAGCACAGCGTGGATGCTGGATACGTTGGTGTTTCCCGCAGACATTGAGCGCTCAAGCCGGGAAGGCTCCCCTCCGTGGAGCTGGGCTGCGGGGGCAAAGCAGCCCACGGATGGCAGGTGTGGGCTGCACACCCGTCTCCCTCCCGTTCTTCCCGAACGTGTGGGATTTCTGCGAGGCCTTCCACCGTGCGACGTGGGGTGGGTATTCATTTACCTGTCACACGACCCTCAGTTCCCACTGAGCAAAAACAACCAGGTGAGTCCTGGAAAAGAAGAGTTTTCGGGCCACGGCTGCTGGTCCTTTGCGAAGCTTAAGAGCTCGGGCCCAGGTCCCTTCATTACCAGCCTAAGCGAAGGGACTCTGCCCTCTTCCCCCTAAGCCTGTGCCGGAGCATGATGAACAAAAGGCGTAATCACCGTGGCATCGAGATGCTCCTTTCTGTCGGAGCAAATGTTCTTGGGTTTGTAATGCGAACACGGCGCGCTCATTTGGAGCCATTGTTCTCTCTAAATGAGAAAATACAAATGAAGCACTCGGGGTACCCGGCGTAACTCGTTGCATAAAATTCTTGACATCAACACGAAGCTACTTAGCATAATTTTCCTGTTAATAAACTGCCAATTTAGTCATTTAGGTTTCAGCTTCTAAAGAACAGCGCCGGGCTGGGTTGTTTCTCTTCCCGTATGTGCCTGAGTTTATTATTTTGATGTTTATGTTAAAACACAGGAAATTGGAGTTTGTGCAATTATTTGGAGATCTTCTACCCTAATTTGTTTGCCTTCATAATTTGAGGAACCTTTGCTCATTTGAAAGGCAAAACGATTTTTCAGAGCATTTTCTTTGGTTCAGGACAAAATGTTTCGTATTTAAAAACGACTAAGGAACATTTCGAGGACCTGAACCAGGCGGCCACCCTGCCCTGACCCCAGGCACAGATCCTGAACGGATGAGGAGTCTTACGGGCACGAGCGCCCGGGGTCCTGGGCCATGCCGAGGTCTCATTTCTGGAACCCTCTGCCTGCCTGGCCATGCGGCCGCCATGCCAGCCTCCTGGCTGGTCATTCGTCTCTCGTTCCAGGGCTGTCCCCTGTTGCCTACTGCGTGCCAGCCATGGAAGAGATGCTGGAGCAACCCACGCCCCGGGGACAGACAGGTGTGACTCAGTGAATCACACAACCACACTGAAGTGCAGAGCAGGGGGCTCGTGCTGCTCTGGGACAGGAAAGCAAGGATATGACTTGGTTCCCACCTCCCCGAGCCCACAGTCAAGACTCACGTAGATCAGCTCGGCAGAAGTTTTATGAAGCTTCAATTACCTGCCAAGATTTTTCAACTCTCCAGGTTGTTGTGAAGCGTAGACACAGCCTAACTATAGAGGCATCGTGTATTTTCTGAGCGCCTACTCTGTGCCCGACACCGTTCCAGGTACCAAATGTGCAGAGCTCTCCGCTCCCCAGTGAGATTGCTGGGCGTCAGGGTTAAGAGTGGGGTGGGGCAGACGCCGGTTAGAACCGGGGGCTGCACCCCTGACAGGCACGCATCTTGGCTCTCCTGCTTGTAAAATGAGCAGTCGAAGTCGCCCCTGCTGGGGAGTGGCTCACTGCTGTGGGAAAACTCTGGCGGCCACTCTGTGTCTCCAAGGTTCTAGCTGATACGGGGCGGGGGCCAGTGTCCGGGTGCCCTTGGGGGCTGCTTGTTGGAGAGCTGAGCCCTGTGGACATGCCTTGTTCACCACGATGGTATGGGAAGGACTGAGATGGCTTCGCTGTGGCTCCTTCCCTGATTCCAGTGCTGGAAGAACTCACGCGCTATCCCATCTCTCCTGGTCTGGTTGTTTTTCTTCTCCGAAGTTTTCAGGTCTTGCTCAGGCAGGGAGATTGGCTCTCCCCGTCTCCTCCTGTCTAGGACCCAGGACTTGGTTTATGTAGCCAGGAGACAGCTGCCTGGCTGGGGGTTGGACTGGCCCAAAAGGAGGGTGTCCTGGGAAGATGCCAGGATCTCCCAGAAGCTGTCTGGTGGCCGGCTTGAGCGCATGGCTTCTCCATCCAGTGCATCTACCCTACCTCTTTGGGAGTCCTGTGGGCTTTTGTGTCTCTTTCGAGCTCAGGCTCCCTGTGTCACAGCTGTGTGTTTGCTTTCTACCGTGCAAAGAGCGCCAGTCGCTCTGGGTCTAGCCCCGCGGGGTGGCCTGGCGGGCTCGCGGCAGCTGAAGCAGGCAATGGAGGCAGGTCCTGAGCCGTCTCCTTCCCATAAGGTCGTGCACTTTGCTTTGTTTGCTTACGGGTTTGCCCAAGGCAAATGCGGGAATGATTATGGCAACTCATGACCTCTTCATTATTTCATCCTAATAATCAGCAGTGTTGCAATTAGCAGATGGATTTTAAAAGATACGCTAAAAATAAACATATCTTCATAATTTTTAGTTTCAATCTTCAACAGTCTCAATAAACGCTTTTCTTTACTATTTACTGTGGATTTTGTCCCTGTTTTGTGTGCGTGCACCGAGGCCTCCGTTTCTCGTTCCTCATCCTTGGAAAATCAGCGTCTCCCTGTACAT